>JACXGM010011720.1:8809-24767 GCA_016801145.1 Umbra pygmaea
TATGAGCTGAAAGTTTAGAGGGACGGCCAGGTCTTGGTAGATTTGCAGTGGTCTGATACTCCTTCCATTTCAATATTATCGCTTGCACAGTGCTCCTTGGGATGTTTAAAGCTTGGGAAATCTTTCTGTATCCAAATCCGGCTTTAAACTTCTCCACAACAGTATCTCGGACCTGCCTGGTGTGTTCCTTGTTCTTCATAATGCTGTCTGTGCTTTCAACTGACCTCTGAGACTATCACAGAGCAGGTGCATTTATACGGAGACTTGATTACACACAGGTGGAATCTATTTATCATCATTAGTCATTTAGGTCAACATTGGATCATTCAGAGATCCTCCCTGTACTTCTGGAGAGAGTTTGCTGCACTGAAAGTAAGGAGACTGAATAATTTTGCTCGCCCAATTTGTCAGTTTTTGATTTGTTAAAAAAGTTTGAAATATCCAATAAATTTTGTTCCACTTCATGATTGTGTCCCACTACAGTTTTATATCTTTATGTTTGAAGCCTGAAATGTGGCAAAAGGTCAAAATGTTCAAGGGGGCCGAATACTTTCGCAAGGCACTGTATCTGTTTTAATGAGCAAGGTCTCTCTACAGCTAGTTGACTAAAAGCTGTTAAGTTAGTTAGCTGCACAAGCGCTATGTAGCTAACCTACCTGCATTATTAACGTTAGTTACTGTAGCTAGCTACCTTGTTAAGATGTCAGCAAAAAAGCTAGCGAACTATAACAGTCTTGGTTAGCTATGTCCTTGAGTAGCCCCATTTCAAATGATGTATAAGGCAACCAGTATGGTCAATTTTCCTACCAGTTTCATAACGCATCAGTGGTGGGTCATTGACAACGGATGAGTTGGAGCTGCTATGAGTGATTCCAGCAGCTGTATCACGATTACTAGATAGAGACCCATCACCTGCGGGAGAAGCAGGTGCATGAGTTTCTTTCCCTTCGCCTGAATCCTGTAAATGGCTCAGCACTAGTAATATGATCGTTAACAGTGGAAAAAACACTGGCAAATACAATTTTTGCATATTTAAGAGTAGTATTTTGTACCAGCGTTCTTTGACTTGAAATTGCATAAATGGTACGCAAAATGCATGCAGGTTGGCAGGTATGCTGTAGCTATCGTTGCTTCCAACAAGAGCTAACATCAATAATAAGGGTCAAAACATGTTAGATAATTACCATTCATCTGAAACATAACCTCTGTCCATAGTTATCCAGACGAGCAGCACAAATGTCTTCTAACCGTCATCTTCTGATCCCAATATAGAATCGCGAAGCCAGTAGGTCTGTTGTTCATGTGTCAGTCTGCCTGTGTCTGAAAAGGGCTTCAAGTGACAGTTCTACAGGCGATCTTCGTCTTGCCATGTGCCGCAATACTAACGTTGACTGTAAAGATAAAAATAGGTGTATTGTTAATTTTTATTTGATTTCCAATGTAATCGATAGGTAGTCTGCGCCACCGGTAGATACTGTAGCTAACGTTGCTTTCAACAAGAGCGAACATCAATAATAAGGGTCGAAACATGTTAGATAATTACCATTCTGGAACATAACCTCTGTCCATAGTTATCCAGACGAGCAGCACAAATGTCTTCTTCTGATCCCAATATAGGATCGCAAAGCCAGCAGAAACATTTGCAGACAGACGTTGTAGTCCAGTGACAGTATAGGAAGTATAGTCCGCCATTGTAGTTGTTATGATTGAAGTTGGCGCTAGTGTTTCTGGGAAAGCTACGACGTATGACGACGTACACAGTGACGTAACGACGTCGTTCTCTGGGCTCTCTAGTGTGTGGAAAAACAAACAGGTTCTGAGAAGGTTCGCAAGTTGAACCAACTGTGAACCAGCACCAGTTCAAAACCAGAGCTAGCTTTGGTCGAAAAGGGGTAAGAGTGCTGACAGCTGTGGCTGGTTAGAGGCCAGTTATAAGCCCTGTGTTGGAAAGCTCATGTCTCTGCTCTTGGTTCTCTTCTTTCTCTTGGTGACAGCCTGAGTGGTTGTGTGATTCGGTTAATGAATCTTTTTGTCGAACTGCTTAATTCCATTTTGTGCCCATGATGTGACCTTATTATTTACTGTGAAAGCAGTGCACTCATTTAATTTTTCAAGCTATTAACACAAAAATGTAAATGTCTGGAGATTTGCGGTTGATCATCGAGAGGTTGACAAATTTATTTAGCAAGTAGTGCACTTGGCAATATTTTGATTTATTTTGGTGAAAACGGTCCAAATATTGCTCCTTTGTCACGGTTCACTCATCGAGACGTTTTCAACTGGCTGCATGTATGCATGGACGCACGCACGAACGCACTTCTGTCTCACGTGGCGTTAATATAGAGTTACGTAATACACATTGAAAATATTCACATGTACTTTTTTAGGGAAATATAATAGATTTACGAATGACACGTTTTATTCTCATTAAGTATGCTTAGATGAACATATTTTTATAATAAAGGCTGTGAAGAACAGCCAATAACATCGCTGTGTAGAGACAGTTTGCGCACTCTCCCGACACAAGACTCAGTATTCATAACCCTTTCAAATCCGCGACAATAAAGCCTTTATGACAAAGATTAGGAAGACGAGTTCGATTTCTGCTGCAGTGTGTGGCTTATGATAAGTGTGGGCATCTATTTATTCAGGACATGGTGATGACATCTACTAAGTTATAAAAGTTTTTGATTCGGACTTCACCCGTGGGCTACATCTGCGTAATGTTCTCTTGCAGAAGTTATTCATTAATTAAACGAATCTTTTAAAGCAGTGATTCAGTACACCCAGTTCACTAAAAAAGATTCGTTCAAAAAGAACGAATCGTTCGTGATTCGTACATCACTAAGCAGTACATACGTCATGTCTCAACTCTTGTTTAAGGTATTGTTCATTTGCAAAAAATATGCTTATTCCCACATGGAATGGTAATGCTTGAAAATTCTGTTTTCTGCGATTTGAGTTGCATTAGAGAACTTTGGTTATACCAGCTGTAATCCTCTAGATAGAAAGGTCACCTTGGACTTAAATGGAAGCTTATAACCTTGGGGGGTTTTCCATGTACATTTGAGGCAGTGATATGTATAATAAAATGCTTGAAAATGATCACTTTTGATGACAATTAGTCAGGCGGACAGCCATTTTTTAGTCTTTTGGGGCATGTTGAGGGTGATATTTGACAGCAAAAAGGCAGCAATCCCCAGAATCTTTTTTCTGTTAGTTACCCCTATGTGTCAGGATACAAAATGCAAATTTTTGGGTCATATGACCATTTATGTAGCTGCAGTACCTTATTATTCACAATTACATCATTCCGCCAAAAGCATTTCCCAAAAAGGGTGTTTTTTGGCCCCTGAGACCAAACAGGGCCGAGTTGGGGGTGGTCATTATCAACTTGTGATGGTCCATGGTATAAGATAATAGGAAATAATAGTGAAAAAAAGGTAGCAAAAAACATCTCGAGGAGTGGACCTGGCTCCCGGCCTAATAGTGTTGCGTTTGTTGGCGAAAGGTATTTTAATGTATGGTCTGTTTGATACAGATCAACATCAACGTATCCCCTTTCTCTGTAGAGACCATATATCGAGAACATACATTTACTATTCCTACAGAACCTGTTAAACAACCAGTATTGTAACGATTAATTTACACACCCTGTACATTTTTTTATTTGCTCCCATGACCGTTTAACACTGTCAGGGTTGCAAATGAAAGAATATAATAAATACAATTGTTATACACCATCAGCATGAAGCAGGCCCGGCGGCACGAGGGGGCAAAAGTGGGCAATGCCCCCTCAGTTAGAATATATATTGCCCCCTCAGTTTTGATTCCAGTATGTGTCCTACAAATCCCTCCACAGTCAGGCCTGGCTGTGATTTGTTGCGTTGATTATTACGCTGTGCCGCTGCACAGGAATCAAAACCAGCGCGTTAACATAAAAAAGTCACACATTGGTAAAAATCATACGTTCATTAGCCTTCACACAGTAGAAAGGCGGGCTCATTTTGAAATGGATAATTACAATCAAATGTAGCCTAGTAGTATATTGTTTCCCCGGAAAGAAGTTTCACAGCTCAATTATGGATGTTAGAAAGTAGTTTTGCACATCCTCAACTCAAAGTGGCGCGGAAATGGAGGTGCCAGCCACAGAGGCTGCCTTGCCAACATTGCCGGTAACACCGGGACATTCGACCGCCGATGCCACTCGGCCTAGCTGCAGCAGAGTAAAACTGTCTTGCCGCGCCTTGCAGGTTCGTGTGCCTGACAAACTTTTCTGAATCCGACAAGCTTTTCGAAATGGTGGAAATAGCTTGGCAATACGTTATTTTCTTCATTACTTTTGATTGTCTATTGCGGGATTGAGGTGATGTGGTGTGATGACATTTTTCGTTCATAATGTCTAATTTATTGTTGATGTTGTTAGCTATAGTTTAATAACTGCTTTTTGCAATACATTGATGGTGGGTAGAATTTGAGCAATATTAGGAACTGTAGTGATGTGAGCTATATGGAAATTAGGAACTTTTCTTCGCAGAAGATGTAGCTGTTGATTTAGTCAGTGATATCATTGTGCCTGAGGCATTCATAAATACACGGGTGACATTTTTCTCCAGGTTTCCTTTTTGCTTCATGCCTTGATTATATTTTTTATGCTCTTCAAATTTATTAAACATTATATGGAGAAAAAAGATTGCCGGTGCAACACAGAACTGTAGGTAATAGGTTAATTTAATGAAAAAGGTGCATAGTAGACTAACGTTTCGATGTACACTTACATCTTCATCAGAGTCAATTAGCCCCTGCTACTGTTGAGGGATTGGGCAGATTACACAGCCTGTCCTACTAATAGTGGTACAGTACCATGTATTTGCATGCATATTACACTAATACTGTATTAGTATTAGTCCTACTAATGCTGGTACAGTACCATGTATTTGCATGCATATTACACTAATACTGTATTAGTATTAGTCCTACTAATACTGATACAATACCATGTATTTGCATGCATATTTATATTTGAATTTCAAAATGTATATTAATGTTTAATAAACTAGTTTAGATAAGTTGACATAACAATATTATAAATTAATTGAACTCTGTATAGTAAGTTACAGTATACAGACAAATGGTCAAGTTTATTTAACTTTGTTTCATTTGTTTACATAACTTTGGATGAATTTTAAACAATATAATATTTCAATGTAACATAACTGATATGTAAGTATAGTGATCATATGAAGCCATTAATTATCACACAGTTGTTTGGCTCCTTTTTAAACCATACTGGTAACAAAAATCACCCAAATGGCTTTTAACAAAAGTTTACATACCCTTGAATGTTTGGCCTTGTTACAGACACACATAGTGACACACAGAGGTTTATTCTTCGACCTGATTTAGCTTGAAAATACAATTTTTACAATTAGTAGCCAAAATCATGGAATGCATCTTTTGAGCTATTGTCCTCCACATGTTTGAAAAATAATAATTACTATTATAGCATTACAATTGTAAGAATATATAAAACAAAATTATTTTACTATATTGGGAGGTGTTTAAATACAGAGTTTAAGCCTTTTAGCAACTAGTCTACCAATAGCACATGTATGTTGTAGGTCAGAGGTTCCCAAACCTTAATAAACTCTTCCTGTTTGAACAGGAATACTGGGAATGTTCTGGAATTTAATCTGGCAGAATTGGTCGATTTTCAGGACAATATTAAACCTCACTGCACATCTTCTGCTCTAAGCTTTTAGCCAGGTGGTTCAGTTTCATCTTCCCCAGAATCGTCAGTGTGATTTTTACAGCATCATCACAGTATGTCTGCACCATCATATCCACTGTGGCTGTCAAGTCAGTGTTCTCCAGCTTGCTCTTCGGGATGGATTGGAACCCATTCACACCGGTAGTCAGATGCCACTGAAATTTCATCAGCTCTTTTAGCTTCAGTTCCTCTAATGTATCCAGCAACTGAACAGAAACCTTTATGGTTGTTCCTAGACACACAAAAATTAGAGAACATGTATGACAAATTAATTTTAACTGACAGACGTCTCAGATCAATAACGCTCTCCTTTGCCACTAACCAGATGTTCATCTGTCATCAAAATCTTCACTCTCGCTCCTCTATTACTCTCTCCTCCTCACCTCCTGTAACTTTTTTCCTTATTATGCTTCCAATCTGTGGCTCTGTGACTCATTTGAGTTGAAACTTTCTGTCTCTCCTCAAACCCTACATGCTCAGAAACTACCCAGATGTTCATCTATCATCAACTTTTTCATTGTCTCTCTCCTGTTAACCTCTCCTCTATCCCATCACCACTCACACAGTCCAAACATATCCATTTGTGTCATTTTTATGCCTCTGCTCTGCAGTGTTGTGTAAAGTTTCTTTTATGATTACTTTCAGTTACTTTTTGAGTTCACAAATTTTGGGAAGTCCCTAAATTAAGATAAAATGATCAGGTAAATGGAGTTCATATCTTAACAGTGACCTATAAAACAACTAGAATGAGTAAAGAATATATCAATCATGATCACCAGTAAGATATTAACTCCATTTACCTGATCATTTTGTCTTAATTAGGGACTTCCCAAAACTTGTGAACACAACAAGTAACTGAAAAGTAATCGTAAAAGTAACTTTACCCAACACTGCTGCTCTGTAACTCACTGTGAGTTGTGTCTAAGTTGTGTATTTTCACAATGGCTGCTGGCCACTGATCATAAATGATGGAAAATAAATCTGAATGAACCATCATGCTCTAGTTGCCACCTTGTCTTTCTGCATGTATTACACCAAGTTTGAAGCTGAGTAGTTCTGAGTACCATCTTAAAGATATGATATGCAATTCACTTCTAAAACACTTTTTGTCAAATTCGTTGAAACTGACTTTATATACTAATAAAAGCCCAAAAAATAAAAGCTTTTAAACACATCTGAAAAAGATCTGTGATATCTTGTGAATTCTGCGAGGGATCATGTTGTAAAAATCCACTTATACAGGCACTGAATTAACAGGGTAAAAAAACAAACCATTCAAAACTGCACACACCATACTTTCTATTAACGGAAATATCAGGAAGTCTCCACAATAGTCTCCACTATACAAACAATTACCTGTAGAGGCGACTTTAGATGTGGTGGCTGTAGGATGAGAGAAAATGTGAATTATTATATGGTAAATAGTATCTTAACAGCAAATATATTATAATTACTACCATCAATACACACCGTTGTTATCCTTCTACACTGTGTGCACAATTGTTAGGCAAGTCCGTTTTTGACCTTATCATTATTATTATGTATATGTTCCAAATCCAAGCTGTATGAACTGGAATGTTTATTTGATTTAAGCATATCAGGTGACATGTATTTGTGTAATGAGGGAGGGTGTGGCTGAAGGAGATAAACACCCTATATCCTGGTGTGCATAATTATTAGGCAGCTTTTGTTCTTTAGGCAAAATGGGCCATAAGAGATTTAACTGACTCAGAAAAGTCAAAAATTGTAAGAAAAACGTATTTCTGAGGGATGCAGGATGCTTGAAATTGCTATGATATTGGGGCGTGATCACAGAACCATCAAACAATTTGTTGCAAATATTCAACAGGGTCACTACAACCTACCTGGTGTGCTCAGAAGTACAAGGTGTTCAGTGCTCAGAGACAAGGCCAAGGTAAGGAGGGCTGAAACCAGACTACCACTGAACAACACATAAGTTGAAATGTCAAGACTGGGCCAAGAAATATCTGAAGACAGAATTTTTAAAGGTTTTATGGACTGATGAGATGAGAGTGACTCTTGACGGACCAGATGGATGGGCCCGTGGCTGGATCAGTAACGGGCACAGAGCTCCACTTCGACTCAGACGCCAGCAAGGTGGAGGTGTGGTACTGGTATCGGCTGGTATGAAATGGATGAACTACTTATGAATGACCGCAGGACTTCACTTCAGCAGCTAAATGGACATGCCGTTGACACATCCCACAAGGACAATGATAGCAACAAAGTGCTCATGGACACAATCTCAGATGAATCCTGCCCACAGAGCTCATCACAGACAGACTGTGTCAGATTAGAACTGCTCCAAGATTCAGCACACAAGGACGACCTTCTGGAAAACATCCAGGGAAGCCAGAACAACATATCACAGCTCTCAACAGGCCCTCTCACTGGATATGTTACTCCGCTCTCAAGCATCCTCGCTTCTGACTCAAACTATCCCACCCTATTGCTCGGGCCTTCAGATATCAACCAAAAAGTGGCGAGGCCCTCAACCACCGAAGCCAATTGACCCAGCTCGCCCTATTCCTTCCCCTGTGAGAGCTGTTCTGCCTCTGCCATGTTTGTAAAACAAGCGGGAACCCAGTGTGCATGTATCTTTCTCTATTTCTTTTCAATTACGTGAGAGAAATTCTAGGGTCTTCTCAAGCTGTACAGCAAACCCAACTAAGCTGCTGCCTGTTACATGTCAAACTAAGATTGCTGTGTGGGACAAAAAATGTATACTCTTAATTTAGCACTTTTAAACATCTGTTCACTTAAAAATGAATCAGTTCTGGTCAATGACTTAATAACCACAAACAACCTAGATTTTATGTTTCTAAATTAAGCATGGCTAGAAGAGAGCTGCAGTGCAACAATCCTCAATGAAACAGCCCCTCCTAACTTTACCTTTATGAGTGTCTGCAGAGCGGTTAAAAATGGTGGAGGTGTAGCTGCTCTTTTTAAAGATGTCTATCCATGTAAGCAAGTGTCATTTGGGAATTACCTCTTTCAAAAATCTGGGAATTGTATTAAAATGTGCTCCACGCATTCTACCAATCATTATTTACAGGCTTCTGAAATGGCTCTCCAGCCTTTGTTGAGTACTTTACAGAACTGTTATTGCCACCAATATTTTCTGATAAGGGCATCTGAGAGCATGCCTACACAAATATACATAAAATGATGATCAATTACATCATGGGATGAAACAGTCAAATTTAATATTGGAAAGAGTAAGGGCTCATCCAGAACTGCCTCAGTGATTAACAGGTATTATGGTTCAATATAAAATGAATGAACAGTGTTATAAGGTGAGTCTTCTGGAGAAGAAACTCAACTTTATGGGTAAACTCAATAAAGTCTATTTGGACCATGAGAACTGCTGCCTGGATTTGTTCTTTGAAAAGAGGGAAAAATATTTTTCTGTACCACATTGTCAACAATTTCCTCAGAGTTTGACTGTTTTGCTATTGCTGGGGATTTTAACATTCACATAGATAATGCAGAAAGCAATATGGCAAAAGATATAATAGCGGCTTTAAATACTTTTGATCTGACCCAACATGTACATGGATCCACATATAATCGTGGACACACTCTAGATTTGCTTATCAGTAAGGGGCTAAACATTTCATCGATTGTTATTAAGGATGTAGATCATTTTTGTATTTTCTTTGACATATTGATTTCTCCTGCTATTGAATCTAGATCTGTCTGTCAAAAAGAGATGCCTGAATGAAAACACTAGGATGCTATTTATGAAGACTTTATCTTTAACACCAAGCATATCTGCGGACTCTGGTGATTTTCTCCTTGATTCCTTTAACTCAAAATTTAAGAGTGCAATTGATGATATTGCTCCTGTGAAAGTCAGGAAGAAAAATGGCAGACAAAAGCACATTGGAGAAACTCAACAGCAGTGCAAAATATAATGATGAAATGCAGAAAATTTGAGCGCATGTGGGGGAAGACAAAACTTGTAGTCCATTATGACATCTATACAAACACCCTTCATGCCTTCAATGTAGAACTAGGCAAAGCTAGACAGACCTTTTTATCAAATATTATAAACAGCAACTTAAAAAACACACTCTTTTTGCTACTGTAGAGAGACTAACAAACCCTCCCAGGCAGGGCTGCTACCAGGAATCTGTAGGCCCTGGACAAACTTCACATTTTGGCCCCCCCGCTAAAAAACATTACTGTGCAAAAACAAAATTTGGGGCCCCCCTCAGGACTGGGCCCGGGACAACATACCCGGTTGTCCCCCCCCCCGTCAGCTGCCCTGCTCCCAGGTTACATTCCCAGTATTTTACAGAGAGCCAATGTGTGTTCAGCAAAAGTGAGTTCACTTCTTTCTTCTTTGAGAAAATAAATCATATCATAAAGGTGATCAGCACATCCTTGAGTTGCGCTGGGTCAGACAGATCAGACCACAACCTCAGAAAGTAGTTACTATGTCTGTTTTCAAAGCAAATAATGGTAACATTTTGGAAAAAAAACTGTACAGCACCTTAAAACATCAACTTGTGCCCTTGACACACTCCCCACACCTTTTGTCAAATGTGTTTAACTGTTTAGAAGCAGATCTCCAGAAGTGGTAAATTCCTCAATTCTTTCTGGGGCTTTTCCAAAGTCCTTAAAAACTCCAGTTGTTAAGGCCTTTCTTCAGTTAAACAAAGAGAAAAAGTCATTGCATTTGGAAACAAAGATGAAGTTCTCAAGGTGAACGTATACCTTGATGCTAGCTAGGGGTCAAACAACTAAAGTTCAAGTCTGGAATCTTGGTGTGATTCTGAAGTCTTAACTTAGTTTCAGTAGTCATGTTAAAGCAATTAGTAAATTGTCATCTCAAAAATATAGCAAGAATTTGATGCTTTGTTTCCAGACAAACCTTGTTCATGCTTTCATCACCAGCAGGGTCTTTCCCAAAAAGACCATAAGACAGCTACAGCTCATACAGAACACTGCTGACAGGATTCTAAGCAGAACCAGGAAATATGAGCATATCACGCCAGTCCTCACGTCTCTACACTGGCTCCCAGTCACATTTAGGATAGACTTTAAACTATTATTACAGGTATATAAATCACTCAATGGCCGATGACCTCAATATATTGCAGATATGCTCATTAAAAATAAACCCACCTGATCACTCATATCCTTAGGATCACATCAGCTAGAAATACCAAGGATTCACTCGAAACGTGGAGAATCTGCTTTTAGCTATTATGCCAGCCGCAGTTGGAACCAGCTTCCAGAAGAGATCAGATGTGCTCCAACAGTAGTCACATTTAAATCCAGACTCAAAACACATCTGTTTAGGCATGCATCTACTGAATGAACACTGTCCTAAGTCTGGACTGATTGCACAGTATTTTATATACTATTTGAATTATTTTGTCTTTCCATTATTTTTGTTTTTAACTGTACTGTTTTAATAATTTTTCTTTTACTTGTTTAATTACATTTTGAACTGTTTAATATTCTTATGTTTTGCTTTTCATGTTAAGCACCTTGAATCACCATTGTGTATGAAATGTGGTATATAAATAAACTTGCCTTGCCTAGTAACATTACATACCCAATTTATGACAAAAACAACCTTGTAGGTGTTTTAAATCAACCCCCCCCAAAATACTAGCAGCACTGTAAGACTAGGTTGATCATATCTCTAACAGCCCTCCTCCTGGGATTTTCAAACAGTACAGACTTTTGTGAGTGGCAGTTCTATCGATTAAAAAAAGCTTTGTAATGACAGAGGTCAATAGAGAATGACTGAAAACATTTTGCTTGGTCTGGCTTATCTTGATTTCTGCTGTAACATTCGGATGTTAGGGTGAGAATTGAGCGTAAATCACATAAATTCAAGGATCCATCTCAATGTGTGTCAACATTACAGGCTGATAGTGGTGTCATATTGACGCAAGAAAAGATTTTAAATGCTGCAGCAGATATAAGCATTGTTGTTGACCATGGGACACAGTATACCAGTTTTTTTGCCTACCATTTCCTTAGTACAACCTGGTGTCTTGCTGGATACCACCTGGCCACTTTCCAAGGCTTGGCTGCCAAACACCACCACCATAAGAGGGAAGAAGCCACTGAAGGCATGAGTGTACATGATCTGGCTTGCTGACATCAAGGAGCTGAGGTTCATTGGCCTGGACCTGCTGAACCGCTGGGGCACCTGTGTTAGTGTGTCAGGGGAAACTATTACCCTTGACACAGAGACTGTGTCTCTCCAGCCGGCCAAAAGAGGATGGACAAGCCCAAAGTCTTGCAAGCCAGTTGTTGACCGGTGGCTAGACCGATCAAACAGACCAGACAGCTGGCCAAGCCATCAACTGCAAATGACTCTTCACAGCTTCAGCCTGCTCCAGGCTTGCTCACTGTGGCTTGCTGCCCTTCCCTCCACCGAGATGCCCGAAGCTGTAAGCAGCCTAGGGCAATGCAACAGTGACGGCCTAGACCCACGGCAGTATCAGGTGAACTGTCTCCTCAGTGATTACGCAGACATATTTGCTGCCAAGGTTGAGGAGTGCACACAGACAGGGTTGGTTCAGCATTCCATTGAGACCGGGTGAGCCTATCCATCTGTGCCCCCATCGAATGGCCCTCGGTAAACAGCAGGCGGCAAAAAACAAGATTTGTGAGATAAATGGTTGAACTGCTGTTAAAGTGATTGAGCCCTCCGACAGCCCGTGGGCAGCTCCGGCTGTCTTGGTAAGGAAAAAGGACAGCAGTTGCGATGCTATGTGGAATACCGATGTCTAAATAACATCATTAAGAAAGACTCGTACCCTCTTCCTTGAATTGATGAAGCCCTCAACTACATTGCGGGGTCCAGCTGGTTTGGCTCCCATGACCTGCACATTGGCTACTGGCAGGTGGAGCTGGCCCCCAATGCAATGATGGAAAAGCTGCTGGCAGATGTCCCACGGAGCTGTTGCATTGTGAACCTCAATGATTTGCTGGTGCACAAAAATGACTTTGACAAAGCCCTGTCCAACCTACAAGAAGTCTTTGATGTCATCCGTCATGCAGGATGGCGGCTGAATCCTGCAAGGGAGACCGCATTCCATTTAGTCAGTGCTCGTGGTGTAGCCCCCGAACCAGCTAAGGTGGCTGCCGTATGAGACTGGCCAACCCCGACTAACATCAGTGAGCTGAACTGCTTCCTGGGCCTGGGGTCATACTATCGGCACTTCATCCAGAACTTTGCCACGATCACCAGTCCCCCTTACCGGCTTACCAACAAGGACCAACCATTTGTTTTATGACAATTACAGCTCTGTAGATTTTAACAAACTCAAGGTGACTCTGACTGAAGCTCCAGTCCTGGCCTACCCTGATGCCCACCAGCCCTTTATTGTGGACACCGATGCCAGCAATGTGGGGGTCAGGGCTGTCCTTTCCCAGGAGGGAAAGGAGGAAGAATGTGCAGTGGCCTACTTTAGCCACTCCCTCAGCCAAGCAGAAAATAATTACTGCGTGACCCCATGGAAGCTGCTGGCGGTGGTTAAGACGGACCAGATCTGCACGGTGGCTGGTTCCTCATCCGCACTGACCATGCCTCACTCACCTGGCTCCTGAACTTTAAACATCCTAACGGCCAAGTGGCTTGGTGGCTAGAGGCCCTCCAGTAGTATGACTTGAGATTCAGCATCGAACACGGCGACACCATGGAAATGCAGAAGCACTCTCCTGGCGCATGCATGGCTGTGGAGTGCTGGTACTGTCAGTGGCAAGAGGAACGGGACCAATTGACGACATTCAGTCTACCAAATGCAAGGAGGGGTGGCTTCCACTGAGCCCTCAGCAGTTGGAACAGCACCAGGAAGCAGATGAGATTCTGGCATTGGTGAGAAAGCTGGATGGGGATGTGGAAGCACCCCAAGTGGAAAAGGATGTCAGCAATGGGGCCTTGAGATAAAGGCCTACTATTCCCAATGGGGCAATTTGTAGTTCCATGATGGGGTGGCATACCGGAGGTGGCAAGCCCCCAGGAGAGGACATGACCTTCTGCAGTTGCTGGTGCCTCGCGTGCTGCGTCCCCAGGTCCTCCAGCTTGGGTGCGGGGCACTATGTGAATGCCAAGACCCTCCATTGCCTCAGGAGGCGGTTCTACTGGTCTTGCTGTGGACAAGATGTGGAACTACACATGAATTGCTGCGACTACTGCACTGCCCAGAAGGAACCAACGCAGCGCTCCCATGACCCACTGCAACAGTACTTGGTGGGGGCCCTGATGGAGCAAGTAGGGGTGGACATTCTTGGACTGTTTCCACTCACTGACCATAGCCTGAGATTGCTGGCAAAATAGTGATGGACTATTACCGTTGACAGAAGGATTACCTATAGGTGGTACATGACTACACTTATGGAGCCCAAGCCAACTCTGGAGCATGACAGAAGCGGGCCTACAACACCCGGGGTCCGAGGACAGGCACTCATGCCGGGGGACAAAGTTTGGATCTACTGCCCGATCTACAAAAAGGGTGTTTCTCCCAGGCGCTACAGTCTTTGGCAGGGGGTTTTGCTCAATGTTTATAATTGAAGGACATAGGAACTGATTCGACAAAAAAACAATCTCTGTCTTATGCCATTTTGATCAAGTTCGCCACAATATTTTTTCAAAAGCATAATACTTGGCAAATTAATCATCATTGGCTATTTTGGTCTTCCAATAATTATACTTGAATAATTAATTATATCACTAATTAAGTTTGTCTAGGTTTTACCAGGACACCAATAAAGAAATTATGAGACCACTATATAGTTTATAATCAAGTAATTGTTTGGAATCTGCTACATTTAGACAATTAGTTATATTATTATTAAGAAATAATAATAAATAATTGTTTTTTAGACAAATGAGATCTATTCAAAACAATTCTTCTAATCTGAGATACCTGAGTAAAAAAATGTAATTAGTGTATAAATCCATTGCCCAACATATGGACAACTAGCCAAGGATGGACCATCGTCAAACCAGCTTAGCTAAATTAGACTCAAACAGTTATAATCCAGGCAAGGATGCAGACCAACTATAGACCAGCACATTAGATATGGCGTCACGAGGAGGACAGTGCAATTGGCCAGGATTCAGACCATACTATATACCAGCTAATTAGACATGGCGTCACGAGGAGGACAGTGCAATTGGCCAGGATTCAGACCATACTATATACCAGCTAATTAGACATGGCGTCACGAGGAGGACAGTGCAATTGGCCAGGATTCAGACCATACTATATACCAGCTAATTAGGCATGGTGTCAAGAGAAGGACAGTGCAATTGGCCAGGATTCAGACCATACTATATACCAGCTAATTAGACATGGCGTCACGAGGAGGACAGTGCAATTGGCCAGGATTCAGACCATACTATATACCAGCTAATTAGACATGGCGTCACGAGGAGGACAGTGCAATTGGCCAGGATTCAGACCATATTTTATACCAGCTAATTCGACATGGCGTCACGAGGAGGACAGTGCAATGGGTCTACACTGTCCATGTTTTGGGGACTAGTAATCATATATTATTGCCTTTCCTCATCATGCACTTCAGACTTCGTGTGTGCTCAAGGTAGAGGGCCGGAATGTTTATTCCATCCAGTGCATGAGGATTCTGGTTTAAATCAGAAAACCTGAACAATATCAGATGTGCTTCAAAACACATTGACAATGACTTTCCTGAGTCCTTGGCACAGAATTGGGATGATAAACAGACGAAATGAAAAAAGGACTAAAGAAAAGACGGAAGATTAAAAGAAACAAATTATTTACTGACCACTTCCTCTCTTTCCTCATCATTCAGAACACCACTGTCCTGGAAAACGGCAATATGCGGTACAAGCGACCCAGACGTGTTGCCACCGCTGCTTTGTGTTTGTTGAAAAAGACTCTACCATTGAGTTTAATTAGGAGGACTGTTGGGAGGGGCTACAGTAGAAATTGCTGATGATGGAGGTCATGTTTAATTACATGTTTAATTACCACATGTAATTACAATATACACTCTAGGACAGGGGTAAGCAAAGTTTTTGCTGGAGGGCCTAATTTCTTTTAAACCAAGTGAAGGGCAGTATACTAAAGTCATACGTGAAAAATATAAAATTGGATTTAATGAAATTACCCCCTTACACACATTTGTGTGTAGCCTAAAGAAAATAAA
>JACXGM010011721.1:9976-24830 GCA_016801145.1 Umbra pygmaea
GTGTGTGTGTGTGTGTGTGTGTGTGTGTGTGTGTGTGTGTGTGTGTGTGTGTGTGTGTGTGTGTGTGTGTGTGTGTGTGTGTGTGTTTGGATGACGCGTGTCTACAAAATAAGAATCACATTTTTTAAGGATGGATGTCAGACACTGCAACCTGAACTTGTCCGCTGTCTGTTTTACAGCTCAACGCCTTCCATAATTCACACATGACACTGACAGCTTGGGATGTGAGGAAATACTTCATAACTTGGATAAATAAATATATAGACTAACAGAGATAAATAAATTTGGACAGACAGACAGACAAATTGACAGACAGACAGACAGACAGACAGACAGACAGACAGACAGACAGACAGACAGACAGACATTCAGACAGTCCTAACTCATTAAAGTTCTAAAGAGCTCATAACAGACGAAAAGAACTCGTGTGTCACACGCTTGATCTACAGTATGCTGTTGAAAGCCAAGTACATAAAACAAAAACGTTTAGTAATATCACACGCTGGCACGAAGGTATGTACACGCACATGCACACACAGTTCAGCGGTGTTATTTTCTTTTGGTCTTTCATATGTCAAATACTCAAAAACCTATTTCATACAACCAATCTCTAGCCTTTCTGTTAAGTGTTTTTTTAGTGTGATGTAGTTTGTCTTAATACAGACCGATTAAAACTCAAAACGTTCTGTATCTCTCTCTCTCTCTCTCAGAAACAGACTGGTTCTGTTGTTTACTTCAGCGATTGCAGTACACTCTGTTACACCGAAATGCCCAGAACCCTACTCGTGCCCTGGCGCTGCGAAGTTTAGGCCTCTGTATTGATTGTTTACTGAAAGGTGAGTTTAACCAAGTCCAGATGCACTCTCTCTCCAGATGAGAGCTCTAGGGGAATAGACAGACAGCATGTCAGAGGCAGGTACATAGCAGATAAACCTTAAAACCATTAAGGTTTTTGGGCCATTAAACATATTGGGCACCATGTTAGTTCAGGGACAAGGCTTTTGTCTTACATTTGCAGCGTGATCAAGATGATATCAAAACCAAAATAGCTACTGGCTTTCACAGCAGCAAATGTGTATTCCCGCAGCATAGCTCCCTGTATTCCACTGCTGGTTTGCTTATAAAGCTAAGCAGGGTTGGGCCTGGTTAGTCCCTGGATGGGAGACCAATGCTGCTGGAAGGGGTGTTGGAGGGCCAGTAGGGGGCACTATTCCCTCTGATCTAAATATAATTCCCAATGTCCCAGCGTAGTGATGGGGACATCTGCCCTGCGTAGAGTGCTGTCTTTCGGATGACTTAACCAATCATGAAATGTGCCTTAATTTTTTTGCCCAGTCATTGTTGAGTATTGTCAAGCCGTATGTACGTTGTGTGTATGCTATGCTTTGTTGATCCTTTTACAATTTAAGTTTCTTTGCAGTGATGTGGGCACCAGCACAGCGAGGTGGACACAGGATGGAGACAGGAAGGAGTCATCATGTCACATGGTCCTGAAGCATGTTCTAAGGGTTTGGGTTCTCCTAGGATGAACATGGCATTAGAATCATTAGAATGTGCATGCCTTAGCTCGATATATAATATATAAACTGTCTCTCATCTGCAGTCATCATTCAGACCCACACATATTGCCAAGACCACAACACCAAAGGGACACCAACAGACTGCAACCATTTCAAAACAACCTTGAGGAAAACCAAAGCATACCTTTGATTTTTTTTGGAGGACAGACCATCCACAGATACAAACTGATATCTTTCTGATAGATAGGATCTGAACCATCCCAGAACATGTCCACGTTGCCTGATATAGGTTTCCAATCTGTCTAGAAGAATGTTGTGGTCAATGGTATTGAAGGCGGCACTAATGTCCAGAAGCACAAGAACAGAAGCACAGCTCTGGTCGGATGATACTTGGAGATTGTTCATCCACTTCACAAGTGCAGTACTATGATAGGGTCTAAACCCAGACTAGAGCTTTTCATAAGTATTATTAGTCTTTAGGAATGCACTGAGTTGCTGGGAGACCACTGTTTGTAATATTTTTTAGAGAAATGGTAGATTTGACATAGGCCAGTAGTTATTTAGCCTTTCTGGGTCAAGGTTAGGCTTTTTAAAAAGTGGCTTCACTACAGCCAATTTTAGGGAGTTTGGTACACACCCAGAGACTAGGGAGCAATTTATTATTTTTTGTATATGCGGACCAAGCACAGGGAGTAACTCCTTTAGTAATTTAGTTTAAATAGGGTCCAGTTGACAGCTGGAAGGCTTTAAGTGTATGAATGTTAAAATCATCACAAATTATAATATTTTCTGCCATAACTACTAGGCCAGATATAAATTCTGTTAATTCATTAAGAAACACTGTGTATGGCCCAGGTGGCCTGTAGATAGTTGCTTTTTCATTCATGACAGAAATGGTGGAGGGCTTTACTTTAGTGTGATGAAGGTGAAGACCACCTTGTTTAGCCTTAATCTCGTTACTCAACTTGGATTTAGATACAGTCACAGTCTCATTGAGAAAAACTGAACTCACTTCACTGGCTATGCTAACGATGGACTCCACTAAGCTACCAGACTGGCTAATAGCCTGCAGCCTAAGATGCACCCTATTTCATAGTGAGGCTATACGCACAACCGGCGCTACGTCATAGAATGTCTCTGAACAGAATCACGCCCACTTTTGGGGGAATAACAAACCGCCATACAGTCAATGACAGTACATGCATATAGTATCGGAATGAGAAAGTGGACTAACTACAACATGCCAAAGAGTTGTTGTTTGGTTGGCTGCACCAATAATGTTAGAAAAAAACAATTTTGAAATTCATTATTTTGCCATGTAAAAAGAAATATCCAGAAAGAAGGCAATTATGGCTGTAGCTAGCTGTACTGTACTGTCGAGAAGACTGTATCTCCACACACTTATGTTTGTGGACAACATATCATATCAGGTAGGCCTAAGAAATTAATATTCATTGACATGTAAAGGGGTGATAACAGGGGATGGGTGGAAATAGGTAAGTAAACATTTTACTTTTATTTGCATAATCATAGATAACGTCAGCGTCTTGTGATTACAAGCATGCAACCTTAAACACAGGCTACAGTTTATTTGTATTGCTGTCCTGAAAAGTGTACTCAGTACTCTAAATATAAAGACTTAATATATACATTCAAAAGTGTTTACTTAAAAAAACGAAGTAAAATCATTCACTGGCTTAACACCTGGTGACTCGATGAGGTACGAGTAAATGTCCGGGTAAGACACCTCTGGCCACTGGGTCGGGTTGTTACACCAATTTGACATGCGGAGAATAAAGCGACTTTAAATTGACCAAACTAAGTTTGTGTTTGTATCTTTCATGCTCTATGGCAGGCAGGTTGGACATATAATTACTTTATATATTAGTGATTTCATAAGTTATTCACGTCTGCCGGCTGAGTACGGATGTTGTCTAGTCAGAGGCTGTTTCTCAAAACCAAGAATGCAACGAACGGACTTGTGTACTTGGGGAGAACACTCTTGGCAAGTCCCAAAAAGAGGGCCAATTATCTACACATTTTCTGTGACGGAGATAATAATAATAATAATAATAATAATAAGTTTATTTAATATAGCACCTTTTACAGACAAAGTCACAATTTGCTTTACATTAAGAACATGACAACAATACAGTGAGCTTTGTTAAAAAAAATTTTAAAGGACTAAAACCATTGGTTATAAAATCAAAACTAAAACAATAATTTACAAACATGAGACAAAAGCCAATTTAAACAAGTGAGTCTTCAGATGATTTTTAAAAGCATCAACAGAAACTGCAGAACGCAAAGCAGTCGGAAGGGCGTTCCACAGGTTTGGAGCCTCCGCTTCAAAAGAGCGGTCACCTTTGGTTTTAAAACGAGTGAAAGGGACCACCAGTAATCCCTGGTCAGAAGACCTAAGGGATCGGATGGAAGAGTATGGATGCAGCAGGTCGGCGATATACACAGGAGCCAAACCATGCAAGGCTTTATAGGTCAGGACCAGAACTTTATATTTGATCCTATAATTGATCAAAAGCCAATGTAAGGAGAATAAAATTAGTGTGATATGTGACCTCCTGCTGGACCTGGTCAGCAGCTTTGCAGCAGAATTCTGGACCAGTTGTAAACGGTCCTGAGATGATTTGCTGAGACATGTGAAAATGGAGTTGCAGTAATCAAGCCTGGAAGATATAAAACAGTGAATGATCATCTCGAGCTCAGAATGTGAAACAACTGCTCTAAGTTTGGCAATGTTTCTTAATTGAAAGAAACATGTGCGGGTTAGTGTTTTGATATGTTGATCCAGATGCATGTTATTATCAAACATCACACCAAGATATAGTGTCTGGAGCAACAATAAGGACTTCAGTCTTATCTTCATTAAGTTGAAAATTAAAGTTGAAATTATTTTTGAGCCAATCCTTAATGGAAGTCAAACATTTAAGCAATTCCAACACTTTGTTGATGTCTTCCGGGTTGAAAGAGACATACAGCTGGATATCATCTACATAGAAATGATAACGAATATCTCCAAATTGGCTAATTATATGTCCCAAGGGAAGCATATATAAAGTAAATAAAATAGGACCTAACACAGAGCCCTGAGGCACCCCACAAGAAAGGGCTGCAGTTTCTGAACAATAGTGACTGAGAGACACAGAAAAGCTTCTATCTGAAAGATAGGAAGCAAACCAATCCAGGGCGCTCCCTGAGATACCAACCCAGTGCTTAAGTCTCTCAAGCAAGATGTTATAGTCCACTGTATCAAACGCTGTGCTAAGGTACAGCAACACCAGAACCGAGCACTGGCCCTTGTCAGAGGACATTAATACATCGTTGGACACTCTAAGTAGACCGGTTTCTGCTGAGTGTTTCTGACAGATTGAAATCTGTCTAAGATGTTGTGAGTATTCAGCACAGCAATGAGTTGTTTAGCAACTACTTTTTCTAAAATTTTGGAGATAAAAGGCATTTTCGAAATGGGCCTAAAGTTTGCCAGAATTGATAGATCCAGGTTGGGTTTCTTTAGTAGTGGCTTAAATTTTTATCATTACATTATGGAAAATAATTAACTTTATCACAACATGCTAATTTCTTGAGAAGGACCTGTTTAAACATGGTCTGTGGCTTCAAATTTCCTCTTAGAGTTAACTCAGTCTGAACCAGGACTAACAACAGTATTTGTGTATAAATTATATAACGAATAATTAAGGTAAAAGTGTAGATGGAACTAGTTAGTAACGCATGCGTTATACAAGACCCGTTCCTACAGGATTTTGCACTTAATCCCACCTTAAATCATCATGGATATACTCTAGGTATAAACTCGCCGAGTTCACATTCATACTGTACATTCAACTTTTTCATAGCGCTTTATCATGAAATATATTTAAAAGAATCAGCTATTTTACCTCGAGTATGATTATTAAATAACGAGCAATGCAAATGGTTATCAGTGTGGTCTTTTGGAGGTTGAGAGGAACCAGATGGAGAGCGAAACACAGTGGCTTTACCGTCTGAACCAGCCAGTTGAGTGCAGCTTCATCCTGCATTACTGCTGTAAATTGAGTCTGTCTGGTTTCTTTTATCCACAGTGCTCTCACCTGTTTCTGAGCATGTGTTGTTTTAATGTGTCTGTTAATGATTTATGCTGTACAGAAGTTGACAGGAAGTAGAATGATCATTTTTGCTTTGCTCATCCCTTCAATTTAATTAACAACTATATAAATATGTAAATCCATACACTGTATTTATAAATCTATGTCTATTACTGTTGAAAATGACAGATCTATAATTTATTATTCACATACAGCAGCAAAGCAAATTTTCAGCAGCCATTAATTCAGTGTCCTAATGGTTTGACTATTATGATCAATGAAGGTATCAATTTCTATCAAAACGTGTGTAAATTCCTGCATATTCTAAAACTTTTTACCAGTACTGTTTATTAATAGCTAGATATATGTAATCCACATATTGTTTCTTTCAAATTATTTAATTGACAAGAAAACATGTTTGGCTTTGGCAGTACATTTTCATTATAAACATATTTTTTGTATTTATTTTTGTGGGTCACAGTGTGGCGGACTACACAGAACTCTGTGTTTCTAACCGTCCAATACTAATATAATGTAACAATGTCACAGCATGGAGGCACTTGTTCTTGTTGTTCAACTGAAAAGTTTAATCAAACAAAAACACTTACGAAAGAAGATGACTATGATGAGTCAAACGTTATTCTCAATATATCCCTCAGGCTTTGCCTCCCAAAAAATGCAAGTAAAATTGTACTGGATGTACAAAATAAGTAAACAAACTGCAAAATAACACACACAACAAGAGACAATGACAGACAGAGAATGAACAAACCAGAGGGACAAAATACACGCTATTCAGGGGATGATTACCAGGTGTGTGTGGTTAGACAAACAAATAGATGATCCATAAGTTCATGATAATGTAATGTTCAATTGTTCAGGAGAAACAGAACACAAGAAATTGAGTCTGTGAAATGATCACTGATCACCTAAAATGTATTCTGTCACGCTCTTTCCTTTAGTCAATTAATAAATCACGTGCCGGCATCCTCTTCCCTATCAAATGTTCTGGCCCCTCCACACTGCCTGGGTGGGCCAGGTAACTGAGCAGTGTTGAGCCAGTTAACTGTCAAGATTAGGCCATTGAACAAGAGACGTATTACACAATAATATGTGTTTTTGCTTTCATTTGATCTCCTGAAAACCTGGTAGGTGTTTTGCCCCTTATCCACCTACTCACATCCATAATAGCAGACATAATGTATTGATTGATTACAGTACAGTAGCTGATGTTAAATGTTTCAGTCACAGCTGCCACACTGAAAAGCATCATACTGTATCTTGGTTTATTTACCCTGTGACATAAACAGAATAGTTCAGCCATGCTTAATCCTGCCTGTTGTGACAGAACCAATGAAAAAACATCCTGAAAGCGCTTAACCTGACCCACAACCACAAGGATTGTGTGGACAGGCTAAAACTAAAACACATTTTTTGAAAGATTTTAAATACTATTTATATCCAAAGCTGGAAAGCTGAAGAGACAACAACAACAACAACAAACAACAACAACAACAGCTGAAGAGGAAAACACATTGAAAATAGGAACGCATACTAAGATTTCTCCGAGGTGTGCAATACAGCCAGAGCTGCATCAAGTGAGACAACTGTTATCCATGACAGGATTTCAGAGTTGATGCTTTGTTATATTACTGTGAGTTTGTAGTTCAAGATGGAAGAAAATGTTAACAGATGCACCCAAGACATTGCAAGAATGAGCTTCTTTTAACGGTCACAATATGTCCTTACCTAATGTTCTGTTTAAATAATCTATATCAGGCTACATAGACTCTCAGCTACTATCATTAACACAAGATGATAAAGACCCCTACTCTTTAGACATTTTTGTGTTAAAAAGCAAAAGAAAATGTACAATGTTGCCATTGTTCTTTTAGTGCATGTGGTTGATCATTTAATTGATAAAAGCAATACTGTGTCTTGTGGGTTGGCAAAAAATATAACTGGTATGAGTATACTGTGACAAAGTATTACCGTATGTGTTATTTGTATGAAATATCTGCAGCAGTAGTCTATATCCTAATCAAACTGAGGGACATTTTATTCAATATTTCTGTTTTGAATATTATATGTTTTATTTCAGGGGTTTGAAAAAAGGACATACATACATATTTATTTGAAATTATAAGTGACAGAAAATGTTCTTCAGAATTGTCACAATCTTTATCTGTTATACAGATTTTTAGATGAGATTAGATATTTGCCTTTAGCTTGGAGAAAAAACAGATCTACGCTTTTTCTCTACGTGATCAGAGGGTTGATAAATGTAAATAGTGGAGCGACATTGAAGGTTTTCCCATCCTGTCAGGAGAGAGGTCCTGGTACACGCACTTTTGTCATTATTTACACAATTATCTTCAACATCCTCTCAGAAAGCAAAGCACGATTTGACAGACGCACTGTGACAAAGTATTTATACAATGCCAAACATTGCGGACGAGATCCTAACTTTATCCGAACTTAAACATAACTTTCCTCTGAGAAGAATATCATCTGTTTCAACATTCCATTCCATTCCCATTTTAAGCGGAAGGACAGGCAAGGATGGAGACTATGAATCACTGACTACAGTATGTTTTTGATGCTACCGAGTTCAATGGTCTAGGTCTGGAAATGGGGACCTTCCAGCCCAAACTGAGAAGACTGAGACGTGCTGCTATCTGACAGAACTGGTGAAGGGCCTGATTGATTATGTGTTATGAAAGAGCATTGGTTTTTGCTTATGTGATGTCTTTTGAATGTCTGCATGAATGCATAGTTGATTATGTGGGTGTGGTGTGTGTAATCAAGGTCTAACAACCATTGACACCAGAAATCTCCAGAATTGTTTTAAAAACCTGACAACTAACTCAGTGTCACATCCAGCCCAATGTGGGCCGGCTTGAATATGAACTGAGACATGGACTTATTATCTGTATATATGTATTCATGTTTATTTGTAAGGATATATTTTCTATTTTGTGTACATTCCAATATTTAATATGGGAATTATTGTTAATTGTGCGCCACTCCCTGTTCTACTGTTGACTATTTGGGTTGCTTGAGAGACCGTTTGGGTCTAATTGGTAATTGTATTCAGCCGGTCTCCTTTCTTCCCTATTTAATGCTCAGTAGAACAGAGAGTGGCGCGTGTCATTGTTTATGTCACAGAGGATTATTGAAGATAGGCTTGTCATTAATGAACTGTTGCTGTGTGTTACAATGTCACTATGGAATTCAGACCTCAGGGAGCTCTACTAATTAGGTGAGTTGTGAGAAGAGTGTGGTGTGGCTATAGTTTAAGCGTATGTTTATGCGTTCTATGCTACATTTAGAGCATAGTAGATGTATTCGTTGTGCCCTCCTGTTATTTATAGTTGAGTTCATGCGTACGCTCTGCATCTGTCTGTGTCTTAAAAGAGCATAGTATTCCACATATATATTATGGTTGTGCGCTCACCTCCAACCACATACAGTTGTATTCTTCCCAGACTATCTATTTTAAATCTAAACAAACCATTTACCTGCCTGGGCCTCCCTCCATATCTACACCATTATGTGACAGAAAGACTCGCCTACAAACGAGGGACACAAGACCACAGGCACCTAGCAATTGATGAAGGAGCTGAGAGCTGCCTCGCCACCGGAGGAGCTAAGAGTTGCGAAGACATGGGATGCCGCCCATGTATACCTTCAGCGCGACGTGCACCATCAGAAGGTTCAGGCAGACTGCCGCCGTGGTGAGGCACAGGTATTAGCACCAGGTGACCGGGTCTGGCTCTCAACCCAGAGCCTGCCCTGCTAGAAGCTGTGTCCATGGTTTGTGGGACCATTTAAAGTCCTAAGGAGAGTGAATGACATTTCAGCTGCATGTTCAGTATAAGGTTAACTCATCATTTCATGTCTATCTCCTGAGGCCGGTGATTGCAGGCCCCCTCCATAAAGCTGGGTTTCTGGGCCCCCCCTCCTCCACTGGAGCTTGAGGATGGCCTAGCCTATTCGGTCAGGGCGGTCCTTGATTTAAGGAAGAGGCGGAGTGGACTCCAATACCTGGTGGATTGAGCGGGGTACGGAGTGGAGGAGTGGTGCTGTGTTCCGGGCCGGGACATCCTGTATCCAGCCCTGATCCTGGAGTTCCATCTTCGGCGCTCAGACCGGCCAGCGCTGCGCCCCCAAGATCGTCCCTGGGTCCAGGGACAGGCCGCTGCTGGAGCAGAACATCAAGGGGGGGGGGGGGGTACTGTAACATCCCTTACTCCACAGGCTGGATCCCCCCCTGCTGGTGTGCATCAGATCCAGCGCTCGAAGTGTCCGGTCTTCAGGGATCACCGACCCCATGATGCACCTGTCCTGTATTACCCTCATGTGTATATAATCACCCTTATCCCATTGTGTCTTGTGCATTGTTGTTCTATGTACGATGTGTTTATGACTCTGTGTATGGAGTAACTCTATACCAGCCTTTCGCTGTAAACAATATATTTATATTCCTGTTCCCTGGCGATTGCCTGTTCAGTCCTAAGTTCTTAGTGTGCTGTTAGTTTAAGTTAGGCCTGTATGCCATCTTGTTATCTACAATGTAGCAGTGCATTAAATAAACCTCACTGGATTTCAATCATCCTGTGTTTGACTCCTTACCTACATAGTGTTACACTGGTTTTTGGTATTTCCCTTCAATTAGTGCTCAATTAAGACCTAGACTGCCAGGTGAGGGGAGATCCTAGCCAATTAGTGAGCTAATCAATCAGATACAAGGTAAGAACCTTGAATTCACTAGGGCTAGGCTCTCTATAGAGGGAACAGGGTATAAATTTGGACAATGCCAATGGCGTCCTTGTTAAATCAGTGCACTACATAGAGAGAAAGGTTTAATTTGGAACTCAGAACTGGTCTTCTGAGGTGTTTGTTTGGGCTCTAGAGGGCAGTTGGAGGCCAAAGGAGCCATGTGTTTGTGTTGTACATGTTAGCTTATGACCAGACCAGGAACTGAACATTTCAACTAACCGTTTCAGTCCAGTGGCTGGTTCTGCCCTCCAATGGTTCCTGCCATCCGCGGTCGGTGGATCTTAATTGGGGAGGACGGGCTCGTATTACGCTCAGAACCAGAGTGAATGGAATGTGTGCAAATCAAAAAACAATTGGTTTTGTTCGTTGCGCACCATTCCATTCACTCCGGTTCCGAGCGTAATACGAGCCCGTCCTCCCCAATTAAGATCCACCGACCGCGGCTGGTTCCTGATTCCCTGGATCCATCACATGCTGTTGAAAAGAGCTAGATCCCTCACATCCCGTTAGATCTCTCACTTCCTGATGGGTCCCTATTAATTATTTTAGATCCCAGCCAATCCAAGCAGCTCCCAAATTGTGTCCCTCTCAATCTCTGTCTCTGATTCTTTCTCTCTTGCTCTTTCTGACTCTGTCATTTTCTCTCTGTCCTCTAACTTCTCTTAGTTCAAGGATCTGATGTGGATACAGACAATGCCAGGTTTTCAGGTGAAGCATCAGCTCTTACCTGTTTTTTTGAAGATGGATACGATTTAAAGTAGGATCCTGTATGGGGTGGGTTTAAGGTTTATGAATTGTACTCTCTTATAATAAATAGGTCCTTGTGTGCAAAGCACTTTTAGTCAGGGAAAGGTCATGGTGATCTCAGATATTTGAGAATCTGCCATTTCTTCATATGTATTTGTAAAGCAGCTAAGATAACGTTTGCCTCAGTGTTTTCAAACGGTTAGGATTAGATACACTCACTCAGACATGCTTCTACTTTTCTGCCAATACATGATGTCCTGTGGTCTGAAATTGCAAAGGCATTGCACACCGTGTGTCCTCCAAACCAAAACAATAATATTCTATTATTACAAGTCTGATGCATTTTCTTAACGTGAGGATCTGATAGGTCCTTGTGTTCTCCTGGGTGAAGTGAAGGTTTTCCTTTAAAATCTATTATGGTGTCATACAGAGCCATAATTATGACAATTGTTTCACTGTGCAAATATTTTCAGACCTGACTGTAAATTTAAGTGTGGGCTAATCTCATTCCCAGACATTGCCACCCAATTTGCAGAGTGCACTCTTTCTTTAAATGTGGCAGCGTCAATCAATATGTAAACTTGAACTATCGATCTCCTGCTCTTGAAACCTTCAGGTTGTCTTTTATTAATTTGTGAAATCACAGAGAAATTGTGGCACACAGTTAGTGCAGACTGAAGATACACAGACATGCAAATGTTTGTTTTTCAGAGAAAGTAATTTGCGGTAAACATAAGTTCTACAAGAGTTTTGGTTATGCACGTTCGTCTAACCCCAGAACATGTTACAGCCTCCACAAGGTTTTGATTAACTGCAAAATAGTTAGTAGATATTCCCGCTATGTTTATTCCCTCTCTCTGAACACATGGCAATTTGAATACATTTTTGTGTTATACTAGGCAGGCAATGATGTTTGTTTTTGAGGAAACAGAGACTGTGAGAGGTTGTCTCCTTAAAGTTGGGGCATATACAAACACTCGGTCGGTGCTCAGATGTGAAAGCAACTAACACCTCCCCCAGGGGGTATCAACTAACGTCTGGATTCTCCTAGAGGTTCAACCACAGAAATATCAGGTCATCTGTTGCTAAGTTGTTGGTCCTGAAAACATAATGTGAGGTGAGCTAGCTATGGAAGTGATATATCCTATTCTGCCCAAGATCAAATTGTGGATTTCAGGTTAGAAATATTGTTGCAATTCATGTTTATCTAATCTCTCAAGTAGTGTGTTGGTTTTAAAAGATAAAATCTTGTGAAGTGTGTCTTCTACCTTGTCGTCTTCGGATAACATTTTCGGAAAGGTTTCCTCCCGTCAATCACCTGACCAATACAGTGCAGAGAACACTCCCCCAGACACAGAAGCAGTGCCGGCCCGAGCCTTTTGGGGGCCCTAAGCACTATTTGATTTGGGGGCCCCCTCCCACCATGCGGAGTCACCTCTGCACTCAATTGGGCGCCCCCTGGTGGCCAGGAGGCCCCAAGCAGCCGCTTAGTTCACTTATGCCTACGGCCGGCCCTGCACAGAAGTCATCTGTTACTCTGTCAAATTGTTGCCATGGCCACAACAAATGTATTGGGACGAAATTTGCAACCAATGAATTGCCATAGTGGTGTTATATGTTATTAAAGTGTATTGATTGACAGCAAACTGCCTAATCCTATGGGAGGTGGAGATACAGTAGATGATCTCTTGCTTTATAGAACAAGCTACATTCACATTGCCATTATTTCTGACTACTGGCAGGTTGGGACAGAAATATTAAATGTATACTTCTGTTTCTGACCTCATCGACCTCCAGATGTTTTCGATCTCTGTCATAGTACATCCAGAGAAGTACACGAACAATCATGCACACACACAGACATGCACACACGTCTCTATTTTCCTCTCACACGCATAAACAATCACACACACACAAACATGCTCTTTTCAAAATTTTCCAATGATAAGCTGTGGAAAGCTGCACGCCATATTATTACTGGAGCCCTGCTAGAACAGCCAGTGCATAATAGAAGACATAGAACAGCGTGGTTCTCTTGGGCAGATCCTGTGACATACACCACACAAACTCTGTTGCACATGGAGGATGAACAGCTCCCAGCACGCCGTGCTATCTCTCCTCTGCTCCGGGACGTGTAGGACTTTCCCAGACTAACGTAGACAAGAAGTTATCTTAACACAAGGCCCATTTTAATCACTAGAATGTCCTCGGCACTCCTTCTATATTTCCAACATCTACGAAATGTTGAAAAAGTGCATGAATGAACAGCCACATAACATGTGTTATGAAAATATGGAAAATACTGTTGCATAATATTTATATATCTACCACATTAACTATACCTTTTAGTCCCTTCTGATATCTGTTTAGTAGAGTATATGCATTTCTGACAGGTCATGTTTTCATTCTTTTTTACCAATTGGCAAATAACAAAATCTGCCTGACCCTAGCTTCTCGGATATTCCAAGGGAGAGACGGTTAAGGGCGCTTAAATAATTTCTTCACGTACATGTAACCAAGCCATGGGATTCTTATCACTCTGCTTATTCAACACGGAAGTCTTTAGTCAGTACACACGCGTAAAGATTACACATTGGCAAATTACACAACTGCAATTTAACTCAGAGGCGCCCGATCTGCACACACAGTGGCTGCAAAGCGATGCAGAAAGGTACACTGTTCCAACGTACATATATCTCTTTTCCCTGGGCAATGCATGACCAATCTATTTGCACCACCCCAGCCTGTCGTATAGGTCATGTGTATACATTAACTGGTTTCATTCATATTTTAACATTCACTCTTGTATGCTTAGATTAATATTCTGACTCTATGGATCTCGATTATTTAGAAATAGGACAAGATCTACAGTGATGTATAACTCCCAACCCGCAGTCCAGTCCTTCAATACTTGTTCGCCAGCCAGGTTTGAATGTAGTTTGGCCCTCATCAGCTGTTATCATGAGGATGTATTTTATGACACTCAGAGATAAACATAGGAGGAATGAATTGAGGCAGCCAGCAGATGTTTTCCATGGCACGGCTGCTCTCCTCCTGCACAAAATCTGTCCGGTTCCACCCCAGGATATCTTCAATCACACCTGATTGAATGCAAGAGTGTCTGCATGTTTTCATTTAGTTCATTGCGTGTGTGTGAGCTGGCTAACTAGCATGTATCTTTTGTGCATATTTTGTGATAAATGCAATTTCATTTCAAATGTATTTGTTACAGATTTTTGATAAATCTATGCTGGGCATAGCTCCCAGACGATAATGCCTAATAATTGCTAGCTAGTAGTCCACGGGCTTAGGCTAATTTCAATGTCAGTGGAAGCAACATAGGATACTTTCTCGGCAGATGCACCCACATTGATTGCAATCGCTGTTACCTACCCCGATGAAAAGGTAGGTAACAGCGATGTGTGTTTGGCCAGCCTGATCTCCTAGAAATCCGTGAGACTGCCACGGAATATGAACCTCAGAATCCGTGACAGTTCCACGGAATGGCCGAAAATTCTGTGAAATGGACACGGATCAAATTCCGTGGCAGTTTCACGGAAAAGTCCACGATTGGCGCACAGTGAGACCTTGCTGTTAATTCGATGTAAGCCTTTCCCAAACCCCTAACCTAACCTTAACCACTCAGAAACCTTGCTGTTAATTCGATGTAAGCCTTTCCCAAACCCCTAACCTAACCTTAACCAC
>JACXGM010011722.1:14008-24931 GCA_016801145.1 Umbra pygmaea
GTGATTGACAGGTCCACATGAATACTGTCTTTATATTAGTCGTGATTGACAGGTCCACATGAATACTGTCTTTATACCAGTAATAATGGAGACTGGAAAACCATGATCCTGATTGGTTGCCATTAGCTACAATAATGCTTGGCTGATAATTAAACCTGCACTATGTTACTTTGTTGGAAAATACAAAAAAATATCAAAACTCATATTGGATCCAAAGGTTGAAAACAACCACTTAATACAAAATATAGACTATATTGGCATAGCAAAATCAACATTTCACAATATGAACTGCAGCAACTAGCAAGCAATGCATATTATTATTGTTTATTTTCAGAAATGAGATAATTTTCCCTGTATTGTTCCTGTGTTCAATAAAAACATGTTTATAAAAACATAATTAAAAAATGTATGTGAAATTCAGGTTCACACAGAAATATAAATGTAAAGTTACATCTTTACGAGTCCAGTATTAATTACCTCCAAGCATCCAATGTTGCAGAGCGCAGCCAGCCAGTTAATTAACTGATCTCTACTTAAAGGAGGAATATGTAGGACTCCTATGCTGCTGACAGCAGATGTTATTGCATGTACAGTGAAAATCTTCTGTTATGTTAACATGTTATGCTGGAAGACCCAACCACGACCCATCTTCAATGCTCATACTGAGGGAAGGAGGTTGTTGGCCAAGATCTCACGATACATGGCCCCATCCATCCTCCCCTCAATACGGTGCAGTCGTCCTGTCCCCTTTGCAGAAAAGCATCCCCAAAGAATGATGTTTCCACCTCCATGCTTCACGGTTGGGATGGTGTTCTTGGGGTTGTACTCATCCTTCTTCCTCCAAACACAGCGAGTAGACTTTAGACCATAAAGCTCTACTTTTGTCTCATCAGACCACATGACCTTCTCCCATTCCTCCTCTGGATCATCCAGATGGTCATTTGCAAACTTCAGACAGGCCTGCACATGCGCTGGCTTGAGCAGGGGGACCATGCGTGTGCTGCAGGATTTAAATCCATGACGGCGTACTGTGTTACTAAAGGTTTTCATTGAAAATGTGATCCCAGCTCTCTTCAAGTCATTGACCAGGACCTGCTGTGTAGTTCTGGGCTGATCCCTCATCTGGGCTGATCCCTCACCTTCCTCATGATCATTGATGCCCCAGGTGAGATCTAAAATGGAGCCCCAGACTGGGGGAGATTGACATTCATCTTGAACTTCTTCCATTTTCTAATAATTGCGCCATCAGTTGTTGCCTTCTCACCAAGCTGCTTGCTTATTGTCCTGTAGCCCATCCCAGCCTTGTGCAGGTCTACAATTTTATCCCTGATGTCCTTACACAGCTCTCTGGTCTTGGCCATTGTGGAGAGGTTTGAGTCTGTTTGAGTGTGTTGACAGGTGTCTTTTATACAGGTAACGAGTTCAAACAGGTGCAGTTAATACAGGTAATGAGTGGAGAACAGGAGGGCTTCTTAAAAAAAAATGAACAGGTCTGTGAGAGCTGGAATTCTTACTGGTTGGTAGGTGATCAAATACTTATGTCATGCAATAAAATGCAAATTATTATTCAAAAATCAAACATGTTGGGATTCCGTCTCTCACAGTTAAAGTGTATCTATGATACAAATCACAGACCTCTACATGCTTTGTAAGTAGGAAAACCTGCAAACTCTGCAGTGTATCAAATACTTGTTCTCCCCAATGTACCTGTACATATACACTGCTCAAAAAAATAAAGGGAACACTTAAACAACACAATGTAACTCCAAGTCAATCACACTTGTGTGAAATCACACTGTCGACTCAGGAAACAACACTGACTGACAATCAATTTCACATGCTGTTGTGCAAATGGAACAGACAACAGGTGGAAATTAAAGGCAATTAGCAAGACACCCCCAATAAAGGAGTGGTTCTGCAGGTGGTGACCACAGACCACTTCTTAGTTCCTATGCTTCCTGGCTGATGCTTTGGTCACTTTTGAATGCTGGCAGTGCTTTCACTCTAGTGAGGAGGAGTGAAAACTCTAGTGAGGAGGAGGGCAATAACCCAGCAGCAGGTCAGCTACCTCTGCCTTTGTGCAAGGAGGAGCAGGAGGAACACTGCCAGATCCCTGCAAAATGACCTCCAGCAGGCCACAAATGTGCATGTGTCCACTCAAACGGTCAGAAACAGACTCCATGAGGGTGGTATGAAGGCCCGACGTCCACAGGTGGGGGTTGTGCTTACATCCCAACACCGTGCAGGACTTTTGGCATTTGCCAAAGAACACCAAGATTGGCAAATTCGCCACTGGCATCCTGTGCTCTTCACAGATGAAAGCAGGTTCATACTGAGCACATGTGACAGACGTGACAGAGTCTGGAGACGCCGTGGAGAACGTTCTGCTGCCTGCAACATCCTCCAGTATGACCGGTTTGGTGGTGGGTCAGTAATGGTGTGGGGTGGCATTTCTTTGGGGGGGCGCACAGCCCTCCATGTGCTCGCCAGAGGTAGCCTGACTGCCATTAGCTACCGAAACGAGATCCTCAGACCCATGTGAGACCATATGCTGGTGCGGTTGGCCCTGGGTTCCTCTTAATGCAAGACAATGCTAGACCTCATGTGGCTGGAGTGTCAGCAGTTCCTGCAAGAGGAAGGCATTGATGCTATGGACTGGCCCGCCCATTCCCAAGACCTGAATCCGATTGAGCACATCTGGGACATCATGTCTCGCTCCATCCACCAACGCCACGTTGCAACACAGACTGTTCAAGAGTTGGCGGATGCTTTAGTCCAGGTCTGGGAGGACATCCCTCCGGAGACCATCAGCCACCTCATCAGGAGCATGCTCAGGCGTTGTAGGGAGGTCATACGGGCACGTGGAGGCCACACATACTACTGAGCCTCATTATGACTTGTTTTAAGGACATTACATCAAAGTTGGATCAGCCTGTAGTGTGGTTTTCCACTTTGATTTTGAGTGTGATTCTATATCCAGACCTCTATGGGTTGGTAAATTTGATTTCCATTGATAATTTTTGAGTGATTTTGTTGTCAGCACATTCAACTATGTAAAGACGAAAGTATTTCATACGATTAGTTCATTCATTCAGATCTAGGATGTGTTATCTTAGTGTTCCCTTAATTTTTTTGAGCAGTTTACATATACCAAGTGCTAGTTAGCTAACTAGCATGTTCTGAGCATGTACTGTAGTATTAGTTAATATCCAAATATTAGTTGACCTAACTTCGTAACGTCATTATTTTAGCTTTCTACTTAAGCATATTATTCAGCTGTAATTTGTAGGTATTTACTAGGGATGATCAGAATACGTGCTCGGAATGGGCGTTGCATCCCGGAAGTGGGCAGAGCTACCAGGAAGCAGTTAATAAGGCTGACTTCGACAAGTCTGGAACCCATAGACATCAATGCGGGATTCTTTAGTTCCTGCTTGCTCTTGTGGTGTTTTGTCTTCAGCAATAGAAATGCATACTCAATAGGATTCAGGTTAGATGCAAACATATTGGGTTGCTTTTTCAGTATTCATTGTCCATCTACAATCTGAAGCACCATCCAATGAGTTTAGCAGTATTTCCCTAGATCGGCGCAAATAAAGCACTAAACACTTCAGAAATCATCCAATTGCTTTCATCAGCTGTCGCATCATTAATCAATTCAAGAGAACCTGCTAATTGGCCGCCATACATCCCCATGCCCTAAACTTACCTCCACCATGCTTCATAGATGAGGTGGATTCTTTCTGATCATGAGCATTTCCTTACATTTGTTTTGCTATCTCTGGTTTGTTTTGATTCAGCCTAATGATGGCTTGCTTCACAGATGAACTGATTGATTGACACACACCTGGCCATGGGACAGCTGCCAACTGTCATATGAAAAGTGCTGTAATTCCTAACCATTCACCTGATTTGTTTTTAACTCCCCTTAAATTACAGCTGAACATCTGCACTTTCAGCTCATTCATTATTTAATTTCAACTCCAATATGCTGTGGTAGACAGCTGAAATAATGGTAAGTTAGTCTATGTCCAAATATTTATGGGACCTCCCTGTATGATGTAAGCTTGACTAGGGAGGAGGAAAGTTGAGTCATTAATGCGGTTCGTACAGGTACAGTACCTTATTTAGGATCCCTCTAAGCAGTCGACGTGGAAGACACGGAAAATATGTTAAATGTCTTTCAAATTAATTTTATTCTGGTGTTATTATGAAACAATCAGAAAAAAACAGTGCTTTGTTTTTTAAATGTAGTGAAAGCACATCTGTCACAACTCAGTTTGACAACTGACACCGCATTACAGCTCCATTTTCACATGCACCAACCAGTTCATTTAACGTCTGTTGTCACAAAAAGCACCTACTTCCATGCTCACTACCACCGTCTGTCACTGCTACTGAGATGTCTTGGTGTTTTGATTTCTGTCAGTTAGAAAGAAGGCCGGGAGGGGCAGTAGGTTGAGGGTTTGACAACCACTAATATAAACAAGGCTTTAGAAATTAATTGAATTTATTGATACCGAAAAATTGTAAAAAATGCAATGCATTCACTCCTGAAAAATCCTCTGGTTAAGACCCTCTGCTAAACCACGTGCAAAATCAATATCCAGTTGTAAACGTTTAACAGACAAGGTGTCCATCATCACCCGTCTGTATACTTACTGTCATTAATCAAATCCTCAACATTGTATTATCTCCCCCATCTATTTCCTCATCTTTAACTCTAAACGCTTCTTCTTCCTTCACAGTGACATCTGCCTCTTCCTCTTCTTGTTTAACCACCACATTCAGGAAAAGACCCCGTTCTTCCGTCCAGCTGACCACCTCTTCTTTCACAGGGCAGCTCCGTGAGCTCATGGTCAGGAATGTTGGCTCCTAACTTGGCTAGTAACAGAACCGACTACCCTAGTGATCACCTGCTAACTAACCACGCAAAGACGGAATTAGGTGGGTCAAATATAATATCTAATGCAGTCGCATGTTTACAGAACTGTGTGATATCCAATACAATGCAACCGTAAAATCAGATGAATAATCCTGCAACAGTAGATACATACATTACGAGCATACAATCTACGTTACGAGCAACTATTGACTTCTTTTTCGTTGGTGGTATTTATGGCAGGCTGAAGAGCAAACATTACATTACCGCCACCTAGGGTACTGGAGTGGAGGCAACTAAAACGGTTCCCTGGAGACTTTTTAGTTCACATTTATTTAATAGAATTCCTTTGGTTTATAATTTGCCTATATATCAAAAGAGGTTTAGCCTACGTTTTAAATGTAGGCTACATTTGCGCTGTTCAAGGCAAGCCAGATATATTAATTTGTATAGCATATGGACACATAATTAATGTCAAGCAACTGACCAAATTATGCAAGATTTACTTCTGTGTTTTAGAGATGTTTCTGAGATTTGACAGTCTCAATGTTAAAATATCCGGTTACAGTTTCTGAGTTAATAGATGATCGACCATTATGTTCTTCACTATCACCCGTATTTGAGTGACATTCAATATCCCATTCCCTTAGATAATTACATTTGTTTAGTTATTAAATGGAGTTGTGTGTCAGATAGTTATTTACAACTGTTAAATGGATGTTCATGCAGAAATCAGACAAGTTTGACTGTGTTAATACATTTACAAGTTATTAACTGTTTCGAGTTTGTTTTGAGTCAAAAGGTCTATATAGATCACAAGCAACATAACACGGTGACTTATATTAAATAATGAACAACTGAGACAAAGATAGAGCACTTACATACTACACCGATGAGACAAAACTGAGCAATCTATTGGTTGGATATGATGTAAATAAAATCTCTGGGGAAACAGAACAACACAGAGTCAGTGGGATCCCTGGAGCCAGAGACACGCGGTGACACATTTATGTTTCTTAGCACTTATTGTAAACTGACATAGGATTTTCTGTCCCTCCTAACCCCAGGCCGTTTCTGTTGCCCACCCCAGTGTTATGGGCTTAGGGGGGGGCTCTGTAACATCCGGCCCATGGAGGGCCGGGTATGGACTTTTCAGTTATCCTTTAGTGTCTCTTGTGTATATGTTTTGTTCTTCTGTGTTTTCAGTGTTTACACGGTGGTTTAGTTCGGTTGATTTATTCCTCATGTGTCCTCATTGTTACTGCCCTGTGTGTGTTTGGAGTTCAGGTTCCTCCCCAATGTGTGGTATATGCCTCCCTCTTGTGCCCCTGTTGTGTATTGCATGTTCCCACCCCTCACTCCCATGTCTTGTCACATGTTTCATGTTAACCAATAGATCACGGTGTAGTTAATTTCCAAGTCCAGGTGTTTTACATTGTCTTCGTTAGTATGTGTATTTAGGTTTAGTGTTTTGTCTTGTCTCTTGTCGTTCAATGTATCCTGTACGTGTCCTGTTCCCGTGTTTCCAGTGTTTCCTTGGATTTATATATGCTTCGCCCCTCGTGGCAGTATTTTGTTTCTAGTTAAAATAAAAGTGATTGCATTATTGAAACCTTCACGCTTGTCTCTAACTATATGAGAGGATACGTGACACTAGCTTGCTTTTTTGTGCCTGCAATTAGAGATTTAGGAGGGGGGCTTGTTTACCCACGGGGGGGGGGCAGTTACCCCACTACAAAAAAAATCAAATTTTCAAAAAATCTACATTTCATCAAATAATGATCAAATTGAAACTCTAGCCATTTGTTTCTCTTTCAGAATTCATTCGTCTAAGCATCGCCATGATCCACATACAATTTCTTTTCCAGACTAAGTTTTTTGTTTCAGCAATTAAACATTATTCTTAGGGGGGGCTATTTACCCTACCTTACCCTAATCATGTGTGAAGTTTAATATGTGTCTGTCATGTGTGGAGCAGTTCTGTCAAAGAATACTATCTGCTGTCTTTCCCGGTCTCCGCATGGCGCAGTGGAATAATTATTATTAGACTTAAGTCGCTGTTCTGCAACACAACTGTGTCACAGTAACCAGGGTTCATCTTTGTCTTCAATCCCAGGTGTATGGTTGTCTAATGTTTAATCTCCCACACATGGCAGTATGAACATCATGCTCCTACCAAGTGATCTACACTGCAACTTGGTTAGCCCTTTAAATTAAAGGATACAATTGACATCAATTACTTTCCAAAGAACTAGTCACTTCAAGAACCCCGCATTAATTATAGAAAGAAGTTCCTGTAAAACCATCAGAAAAATAGCCATTGAAGAACTTTTTGAGGGATTGAACAGCTCTAAACAGTGGTCATTGATTGAATAACGATCAGTAAATGTTGTCCCCCGTATTTTGCTGTTCACGGGGATATGCATTAAGACCTTCTCAAGTTATATACAGTGGTTATTAGAGTAGAAATAATCTACAGTCTTGTTTTGAATAAGTAGGCACATTTCCATAGAATTATTATGCATAGCCATAATTGGGTTTAGCCATCTGATTGAATGTCGACCTGTTTCTCTGAACGCTACGGTAAATTATGCAAGGACATTTGTTAATAAACTTTTTAGGTCTGCATGTGCGCTGTTCTATGCCGTAGTGTGATCAAACAAACGAATGCTTGAATGAACGAACAGACAGACCGCAGGGAACAATCAGGAAATTGACTTGAAAGTCTGGTTTCACCTGGAACACTCAGATCAAGAGAAGAACCTTGCAGGAAAGAGTGATGAATGCTGAAATAACCTGGAGCAACTGCCAAGCAGTAAGTTTGAATTATTTTATATATTTATCATTGTCATCAGGATAATATCTACTTATAATTCAATTAATTTGAAATACAGCCAGTAATTCACTTATAATCACACAATCATTAAAGTATCACTCCAAACTACTAAACAGCTCAAAATTGTTGTGCTGGCTGGTCATGTTTACCAGGCCCGGATCTAGGGGGGGCAAAGTGGGGCATTGCCCCCCAGATAGAATCTGTGCCCCCCCAGGTCTGTTTCCCGATAAGCACAGCAAATGGTATATTCATAAATTATGCCCCCTCCATTCATGAAAAATACCCCCCTGGTCATTTCATCCTGGAGCTGGGCCTGATGTTTACGACACGACAGTCATTAAACACACCTTCTCAGCGCGTTCGGTAATTCCCAACTGCCAATTACCGAACGCACTGAGAAGGTGATTTTAGTGACTGTTGTGCTGTAAACATGACCAGCACAACGATTTTGAGCTGTTTAGGAGTCTGAAGTAATCTTCTGAGAGACCATGGTTGGACCCATCCTTGCATATTAATAATCTTGTATGTATGGCTGTTATACTATAGTTCTGGATTGCTGAAACACGGGATATCAGTGTTTCTCTGTCTAGGGCTGAAGTTGAAAAGCCATACTCTTCTTCTTTGCTCGCATCTACACATCCCTTCTTTCCTCTCTCACTCGTTCTTTTCTAATCCTTCTCTCTATCCTGTCTTTCTGCTATAATGGGATTAGAGTTGATCCGTTAGGGTTTATCTGTCTGGCCACTCTTTCTCTCTCTCTCAATCCATCTTCCAATCTTTTTTCTCTTATGTCCCTGTCTTTCTTCTCTAGCTCATATTCTCTCTCCATCGCTTCCCATCTCGCCATCTCGTTCTCTCCCATCTCTCTATCTCTGTCGGGTAATATTCTCAGTGTCCCGTCTCACCCTACTGACCTAACTGAGCTAATCCACCTCTGCGGTGAGGAGGAGGAGACTGGGACGGGGGAGAGAAAGTGAGTGACGAGACGAGACAAAGAATGGCATATGGGAAAACAATGTAAAACAGACAGAAAGAAATAAAGGTGGAATGTGTGAAAGAACCAACAGGAGGAACAGCTGAGATAAAGACGGACGAAGACAACTGTAACGTTTTAAGACCACATGCAAGAGCAATAGAACGACGGATAGAGGCTACTGACTACAAACTGCAGGTGAGCCCTCTAACATATCAGATATATACTGTGTATTGTAGAGATATAGTCGTTACGTCATCATCAACTTAAATGTTGATTCCTGTTCTATAAACCTTTTTTCAAGGTATTATTGGGTGTTAGGCTGTCGCAGCAACTGTTGCTAGCCAGGCTAACCGCTCAGTGACACAATAACATGCTTAGCCCAGCTAAGCCGACAGTGGATGAATTCTCATTGCAGCCAATTCGCTCAAACAAGTTCACTCTTCTTACAAATTGCTGGCCAGCGACCTCACAACCGTCTTAAGCTGCACACTCCACTCCCCACCTTTAACGACCTCTGACCTGCATAACCAGGGCCTTGATTGGTTGCTAGCACGGTCCCTAAGAGGCTGGACGCCAGCCAGGTTGCACTTCAGTCTCAGTTGGGCAGTGAATCAACGGGCAGAAAGTTCACTTCTCTCTCCTGAACTACACTTAGACAATATTGTGTTTCAGAAAAGATTAATATCTCCAATGGCACAGTACAAATTTTCAAATTTCAGCTCCAAAACTAGATGGTTTCAATCTGCCAAGGAATCGGAGTGCCACAGAACGTGGCCTCTGAAACAGGATGCGATTTTGACACATTACTGTAGCCTCATTCCGTCTGTAAAATGTTCTTGATTGGACTTAAACAATCCACTCCCATTCCTATATAGTCGTTTCCTGTGTGTGTGAAGACGCTCTCCTGTGTTAACTCTCAGGGTGAGTCATTCTAATCTAAGTTGGGGGGGCGAGTCACAGAGCCAAACATCCTTATCTTTCCCACCAGAACTCAGGAAGGGCTCCCAGTTTATTCTGAATTCATACTTCTAAAAAACACTGCCAAAGCTGTGTGCTAATGTACTCTCTCTCTCGTTCTACCCCCCCGCCCCATCCCTCCCACAGTGGAACATGGTAGATCTGTTCCTCGGTCGTTCTCTGGTGTGTAACAACAGAGATCGCGTCGAGTACGATACGGAGCGTGAGATCATCCTCCGTCTGCAGAACCGCATCTTGCTCCTGTTTTTTGGTTCCGCAGACTGTCCGCAATGCCAGGAGTTTGTTCCTATGCTGAAGGTAATCACACAAACACGTCTTGCAGGCATGCCAGGAGCTGACCACAGTGATGACGGGGACTTCCACCCTTTCCGTTCCGTTCGCTTACTCACACGCACACACATGCACATTCACACGCACGCACACGCACATTACGGTACTCCAAGCAGATATTTCTGTCGCTGTTGTTGTTTCTTTTTCTCTAGTTTTCATTCTTTCATTGTCTCATTCTCTCGCTCTGACTGTCTGTCTCAGTTAATAAAGTATTGTTACCCCCCCCCCCCACCAATAGGACTTTGTGAAGCGACTAACGGATGAGTCTTATGTGGAGCGCTCTGCCCAGTTGGTGCTGCTCTACATCAGTCTGGACCAATCAGAAGAGCAGCTGGATAGTTTCCTGAAAGAGCTGCCCAAGAGATGCCTGTTCCTGACCCATGATGACCCCTATCGAAGGTATGGCTGGACAGGCTGGGGTCAGCTGGGTGGGGCGTAGGGGGGTGTTGCATTTCAGTTTGTACTTTAGTGTGTGCATGTGTGCGTAAAATGTACATTAAACAGCATATGTGTCTATAACAGCGTGTGTTTATGTGTGTGTATGAATGTTTGTGTTTGTGTGTGTGTATGAATTTGTGTGTCTATAACAATGTATGTGACAATGTGTGTGTTTGACTGTGTGTGTCTATGACAATGTGTGTGTGTATATAACAATGTGTGTGTGTGTATATAACAATGTGTGTGTATATAACAATGTGTGTGTCTATGACAATGTGTGTGTCTATGACAATGTGTGTGTGTGTATATAACAATGTGTGTGTGTGTATATAACAATGTGTGTGTCTATGACAATGTGTGTGTCTATGAAAATGTGTGTGTCTATGACAATGTGTGTGTATATAACAATGTGTGTGTGTCTATGACAATGTGTGTGTATATAACAATGTGTGTGTGTCTATGACAATGTGTGTGTATATAACA
>JACXGM010011723.1:0-15215 GCA_016801145.1 Umbra pygmaea
ACAATACTATGCCACCTACTGGCCACGTCTCTCTCAGTGCAGCCATTTCCCTCAGAACAGGCCTTTCTAAGTACAACACTATGCCACCTACTGGCCACGTCTTTCTCAGTGCAGCCGTTTCCCTCAGAACAGTAATTTCTAAGTACAATACTATGCCACCTACTGGCCACATCTTTCTCAGTGCAGCGGTCTCCCTCAGAACAGTAATTTCTAAGTACAATACTATGCCACCTACTGGCCACGTCTCTCTCAGTGCAGCCATTTCCCTCAGAACAGGCCTTTCTAAGTACAACACTATGCCACCTACTGGCCACATCTTTCTCAGTGCAGCGGTCTCCCTCAGAACAGTCCTTTCTAAGTACAATACTACGCCACCTACTGGCCACGTCTCGCTCAGTGCAGCTGCTATATCTATCTATCTATCTATCTATCTATCTATCTATCTATCTATCTATCTATCTATCTATCTATCTATCTATCTATAGCACATCACAAGTACTGATTATACAGTATTTGGGAATGGGCATGCAAATTTTTGTCTGTATTTTGGTGTTACAAAGCACTGCATACTGTATGGAATAATAATCATAAATGCATCAATACATAAATTATATTTATTTTTTTGCTGGGTGGAAATTAGCAAGTGTATGTCACATAGTCTCATCAAGGGTAACTCACAGTAAGAAGTGTATAGCTAACTGTTTACCATGACAAATTAGATACCTTAACGTTGTTTCTTACTTACTAGCTACATGTTTGTTGCCCTACTTCAATACTCACTGATGATAAATTTCTCCAGTAGGTAGGCTACTGTTCCTGAGGGAGACGCTGCAGCTGGATGCTTCTCAAACTACGCGTTATACACAGCTTAGTAGCCTACATAGAATGCACTGTTCCAAGTTGGTTATATCATATTTAACAGTAAAGGTTAAATCTCTTATTGTGTCTGCCACATTTCCACCAAAACATTAAATTGTGTAAGTATTACAGTTCACTCAATTAAATTTTTGTAGATATCTATCTCTTATTTCCTTACCCTATGCATTTGCCTATATTTCAAGAAGCCTACATTATGCATTTGATTCCCCATTCACTTAATTGGTCATGTAATAAAAATTTTAGTATTTGGACTTAACCTTGAATGGTGGCCTAGTTAGTGGCCTAGAATTTTATACAGTGCAGCACAGTGAAAGGAGATGGTAGAATTATAGGTTCATAAACCACCAATCTTCTATTTAGATTTACATGCGTTATTTGAGGGCAAATATATAAAGGCCATGACAACTTGTGTTACTGTACCAACTTGGAATAAGGCAGCTACTGCTATAGTTTACAATATTAGTTTTAAAACTCAAAATAGTTTATTTAGGGCCAAATTTGAACATATTCTAAAATTGCGATTTGTCAAGATTACCGGAAACTACAAAATATGTAATTAATTACATTTAATTGTTTTAATCATTTGACAGCACTATAAAATACACATGTAGAATGTGGTGTATTTCAGTATGTTGTCTTTAGAAAATCCTTTTCATGTTGTTGTCTTAGGACATTAGCTAGAGATGGGGGGAAAAACCTTTTTGCTGACAGAGTAGGATTGGAACGATAGAAATCGAATGGATAGAAATGCCATTCCAATTCAAATCAATGTAGCAGAATGGTCAGAGCAGCGTCCATTTTTACGTGTACCACTCCATTTCAAAGATCTAGCGGCCTACTTCCACATTAAACCAATTTGCGTGTTGTCACTGTGACAACTAACAACAATTGCCAATTTGTTGTGTAATAATCGAAAGACCACGCAAAGCAGTTCAATGGCCTTTCTATACTAAATAAAAATAGAAACTAACTAAAACTAACTAGAACAGTTTGGAAACTGACTGAAACAAAACTGAAATATAAAGTTTAATTTCAAAACTGATAGAAATACAAAACAATTTTTTACTTTTTTTGTCACATCTGTTTGATAAACTTAAAGCTGCAGTGCGGCCAGTGAGAGTAATTACACAATGGTTGCTCCTCCCGCTCTGGTAAACCAATCATTGCTGGGTGACGTAAACCGCATCACTACTGGTGCTCTAGCATGGGAATGTAGCACCAGACACCAAATATTTTACTGCCAAATACAGAGCGATTGACCTGGCGGTGATCGGCTTAATCAGCATTGTGTGAACTGGTTTGGCAAGGGCTGGAATGTAACGGACGTTTGTTTATATGTAAAAGTTTCGCAATGCAGCTTTAAACTAAGTTTCACTTTTCTCTTGTGTAGTACAGGGGGGCTGAATAAACATGAGCAATGGCTTAAGACATTTTCATCAAATCATAATATATTTAGATCATTATGCATTACAATTGGATATAGATTTGTTGCAGGTGTTTAGTAATGGTAAACTTTATTTTTTTGCAGCTTGAGCCATTTGTTCCACTGGACTTTGCTTGAGTCAGAACAAAATAGAATATTGTATTGCAGATAACATTCAGAATGACAGTTTCATGTGTACAACATATAAAGACTGGTAAAATTCTACTGAAGCAGTTTCCGTTTCTAAAACAACTTATTTGGGTGTTTTTGGTTTGTCAACGCTCCTGAACTGCACTGTGAAGATAAGTGAGAGAACTGGTTGGAACAGGTTTTTAATGAACAATGGACATTGCAGAAAAAAGTAGGACCTTTAGATCATATTATATTAAGGTAATTTGCATGAAGTCAAAAGTAAATTTTCTCCGTTAGTTGTGGCAGGGCCATATATTGCTGGCTCTGTCAGCCTTCAGCCCAGGCATGGATTTGTTTTATTGGTCTACTTTGACAGTTTGCATTGTTAGGGAAGGCATTTGGAACTAAGCAAGAATACAAGTTGTAACAAGTACAAGTGAGGATTTAAAATGGTTGTGATTCTTTATTTAACTGCTCAGAAGTCTAACTTGACTTCCTAAATCCTCTACTGTCGTCTGTCCCAAAGCATCCAGTGAGGAGTACGTCTCCCTGACCCAGGCCTTGGTTCGGATAAGAGAGGTCATCTCTGCAGTGGACTCGCATGTCCATGACTACGAGAGGGCCTCCCGACTGAGAGACATCGCCAGCAGGTTGGAGGCCCGTTCCTACGGTAGGCTGAGCGATGGACGTGTGTTCAAAAAAGAGGACCTGGCCTCCAGGACCCTGCTCTATGAAGGGGCTGTCAGCTTGCGGGCAGGCAACGGACGGGTCAAAGGTGAGTAACCAATACTGTTTATTTGACTGTGTTGCCTCATTGAGACAACTCTATTTAAAGGGAGAACTGGATAGTATTTTTGTTTGTGTGATTTGTCCCCATTTTTGTCGCCTGCCAATTGGTGTCATCCAGTTCCCCTCTAACCCTGCCTTAGTTCCGCAACCCCCTGAACCGATGCAGGATGGTGAAGGGCACTGATATGGTTAATCTAATCACACGTCGCTGAGCTGGACTATTCTTTTCAAACTGATCATTCACCGTGAAAGCCTTTAGTCAGATCATGTGTGGGATGATTACACTCACCAACTACCACAATTAAATTTACAGGCACCCCTTCTGCACACAAGGAGTCGCTGGAGAGCGGCTTGGCAAGGTAGATAATCAGACTTATCTATCCCAAATCCCGGACAGCGCTATGCAAATTTCCACTGCCTTATGCCGGAGGTTCCGGGCAAAGTCGGAGAAGCAATAGTCAGGCTCGAACCACTGACTATCATGATTTAAACTGTCCTAAAAGGCAGCGACTTAGCCCACTACGCCACGCGTACGTCGGGTATGATTATTCTGGACATGGCTCAGTAGATGTTGATAATTTTATGAGGTTGTATTAGTAGTTTATCGGTTGGTAGACGTAGACGTATGCCAAGTCAAGTCACATAGCCAGACAGACACTTCTCTTCATAACATTGTCCATCGTGATATTCTGTGATGATGATGGGGCGGTGGTCTGTTTCTCTCCTCAGATGTCCATGCTGTCTTGCTGTCAGATTTCCTGCTGCTGTTACAAAAAGAAAAGGACAACAGGTTTATCTTTGCCAATGTAGTGAGTCTCCCATATATGGGATAATATTCATCCAGTAATTCTGTAATACTGAATCACTGTTTAATATTATGTAGCTGACTGACAATCTGGAATTACTCTTTGTTTTTTTACTAATGATTATTTGAATGTTTTTACTGCTAACAGAGTAGTCTGACATCTCTACTGTCTCTGCTCCTCTCATCCTTCAGGACAAGCCCTCGGTCATCTCGCTCCAGATGTTGATCACGAGGGAGACGGCTAAATATGACAACGCCATGTACCTGATTAGTGTCTCCACCAGCCTGATGTACGAGATACACACCACCTCGAAAGATGAGCGTGACACCTGGATGAGTCTTATACGATATGCCGTTGACAGGTAAAGACTCATAAAATATGCCGTTCACAGGAATATTCTCATACAATAAGGTGTTGACAGGTAAAGACACATACGATACAGTATCTCACAAACGTGAGTACCGCTGGCAACAAAAGTGAGTACACCCCTAAGTGAAAATATCCAAATTGGGCCCAATTAGCCATTTTCCCTCCCTGGTGTTATGTGACTTGTTGGTGTTAGAAAGTCTCAGGTGTGAATGGGGAGCAGGTGTGTAACATTTGGTGTCTTCACTCTCTCTCATACTGGTCACTGGAAGTTCAAAATGGCACCTCATGGCAAAGAACTGTTTGAGGATCTGAAAAAAAGAATTGTTGCTCTACATAAAGGAGAGGCAATAAGAAGATTGCCAAGACCCTGAAACTGAGCTGCAGCACGGTGGCCAAGACCATACAGCGGTTAACCAGGACAGGTTCCACTCAGAACAGGCCTCGCCATGGTCAACCAAAGAAGTTAAGTGCACGTGCTCAGAGTCATATCCAGAGTTTGTCTTTAGGAAATAGACATATGAGTGCTTCCAGCATTGCTGCAAGGGTTGAAGGGGTGAGGGGTCAGCCTGTCAGTGCTCAGACCATACACCGACTGCATCAAATTGTTCTGCATGGCTGTCGTCCCAGAAGGAAGCCTCTTCTAAAGATGATGCACAAGAAAGCCGGCAAACAGTTTTTGCTGAAGACAAGCTGACTAAGGACATGGATTACTGGAACTAAGAAACTTATTTGGTTCAGATGGTGTCAAGCGTGTGTGGCGGCAACCAGGTGAGGAGTACAAAGACAAGTGTGTCTTGCGTACAGTCAAGCATGGTGGTGGGAGTGTCATGGTCTGGGCCTGCATGAGTGCTGTCAGCACTGGGGAGCTACAGTTCATTGAGGGAACCATGAATGCCAACATGTATTGTGACATACTGAAGCAGAGCATGATCCCCTCCCTTTGGAGACTAGGCCGCAAGGCAGTATTCCAACATGATAACAACCCCAAACACACCTCCAAGATGACCACTGCCTTCCGAAAGAAGCTGAGGATAAAGGTGATGGACTGGCCAAGCATGTCTCCAGACTAGGGATGCTCATTTCAGGGTAATTTTCCTGTCCGACAACCGGAACTCGTTAACCGATTATTAACCGTTAACTGATAAGATTATAAGATTCAATTGGCTTTAAATAAAAAATTAAATTGACGAGTGTCTGTAACCCGTTAAATATATGAACATATTTTTTAACTGATTTGTTTTAATGTATAAACAGCACACAGAAAAGATCAACAACAGCTGCCGGGTGCACCAGCTTTGCGTGTAAGTTCACTCGGGTGCAAAGTCCACACTAAACGATACAATGAAACTAGTTAGTTTCATACGAAAGATGTGTCAGTCCACACTAAACGATACAATGAAACTAGTTAGTTTCATACTAAAGCTGTGTCGATGTTTGGTTTCACCAAACTACACTGGCGTAAAGTCCACACCAACCAAAATATTGTCGCAGAAAAATTTTCGTAGACGTTTTCACTTTCTGTTTTCAATCAAAGGAAAGTAACCTTGATGCAGTGTTTAACAAGTTGTCGAATTATAGAAGGAAAACAGTCGGTGACAATCTGTAACAAGGTTGTAGCTTACAGGAGGCCTACTGCATAAAAGGGTTATATTTCATTAACACAAAACAAAATGTTGATCACGCTTGCTGTGCGTTATATTACTAACAATACAATATCTGCCGAGCGCACCCAATTCATTGAAATTACCATTACGGTCCTTTCCGAAAATAAAGTGCGTGTTGTCAATCACTGTGTGTGTTGTTTTTAAGGTAACATTATTTTGTCGTCTATAATGCATCAGGCGCATGATGAATTATAGCCGATAAAGTAATATATGCTTCCCAATACGATAGCATTATACGTTTCTGTACATGAAAAAATGAAAGCGCAGGTTAATATCATCATAAATGTCCAAGGGTTGTCATTTTAAATGAAGAACGCGTTGCAGACGCAAAACAGGCAGACGGTATATTTCTCTCCTCATTACCTATATCTCCCCACCTTTCAAAACGAAGCGCCAGGCTCTGGTTGCGCGTGTCAACCAGCCACATGATTTAACTAATATAGGCTATATATACGTAAAAAAAAAAATTAATTATTTACCGTTTAACTGAGTATTAATCAGTCAAATGTTTTACTTTCGGTTAACGGTTAAACGGTCAATATGAGCATCCCTACTCCAGACTTAAACCCTATTGAGCATCTGTAGGGCATCCTCAAATGGAAGGTGGAGGAGCGCAAGGTCTAACATCCACCAGCTCTGTGATGTCGTCATGGAGGAGTGGAAGAGGACTCCAGTGGCAACCTGTGAAGCTCTGGTGAACTCCATCCCCAAGAGGGTTAAGGCAGTGCTGGAAAATAATGGTCGCCACACAAAATATTGACACTTTGAGCCCAATTTGGACATTTTCACTTAGGGTGGTACTCACTTTTGTTGCCAGCGGTTTAGACCTTAATGGCTGTGTGTTGAGTTATTATGGGGACAGCAAATTTACACTGTTATACAAGCTGTACACTCACTACTTTACATGTTGACAGTGTAATTTCTTCAGTGGTGTCACATGAAAATGTATAGTCATATATTTACAAATATGTGAGGGGTGTACTTATTTTGTAAGACAGGAAAAGACTCTGACGATATGGGGTTGATAGGTTAAGACTCATACAATATCATTGACAGGAAAAGACTCATACGATAAGGAATTGACAGGAAAAGACGCGTTCAATATGGTGTTTCACAGGTAAAGATTCATACGATATGTTATTGACAGGGAAAGACTCATGATATGCTGTTGACAGGAAAAGACTAATACGATGTGCCGTTGACAGGAAAAGACTCATACGATATGCCGTTGACAGGAAAAGACTCATACGATATGCAGTTGACAGGAAAAGACTCATACGATATGCCGTTGACAGGAAAAGACTCATACGATATGCCAGGAAAAGACGCGTACAATATGTTGTTGACAGGTAAATATTCATACAATATGTTGTTGACAGGTAAAGATTCATACAATATGTTGTTGACAGGTAAAGATTCATACAATATGTTGTTGACAGGTAAAGATTCATACAATATGTTGTTGACAGGTAAAGATTCATACAATATGTTATTGACAGGTAAAGATTCATACAATATGTTATTGACAGGTAAAGATTCATATGATATGCTGTTGACAGATTTGTCACGCTCTAGTGTCTACCTGTGTTACTTAGGTAGGTCAGAAGTGTCTACCTGTGTTACTTGTAGGTCAGAAGCTTATGAAAAAAAACATCCTTGTTTAACAACACGTTTAGATCTTTGCTTCTCTCATACATGCTGTGGTGTTGTTGCATGAAGACGGGACCATAATCACAAAACTGAATATTAATTACATTTGGAGGGGTGTGATGACAGATTTGCTCCCAGTAACTTTGAACTCTGGGGAGATCTGAGCAGGAAGGCAGGCAAGTAATGGTACCTTGTGATCTCTTTTCTTTAAACTGATCTGGCATCAGGTCATGACTCTCTTTTTGTTAACCTTCATGTGGTTGTCTGTGTTTGGTTCCTAGTTGTCCCAGGGAACTGGATGACGCCACACAAGCCAAGCTCAGAGAATTCCAAGGTAAAGCACTCTCCTTGTACCAGCTCTATTCGAACTATTCAGTGTCCAGCTGCCATTGACAGACTGAAGGTTTGTGTCCCCAGACTTTTGTGTTTCACTGACCGTAACACGTGTCTTTACAGAGGATATGTACAAGAACGATGCCCTCATTGTGCAGGGTCTGACAGAGAAACTGCAGATCTTTGCTAAAATGGTGAAGGAAACCGGGTTGACGGATGTAGCAAATTGCTCTCAGCTGCTGCTCCGCGGTGATGACTCAGACCTCCACCAGGGGGCGACACTCCTAAATAAGGCCATCACTGAGGGTAGGAATAAGGCATAAATCGTTTGCTTGAAACAATGCTTTTAATTTTTAATTTTTCATGATTCCTCTAACTTTCCTCCTTTCGCAATTTCCTCTAATTCTGCCCTGTCGGCAGCTCCGCAACTGTTTGTAGCGACTGATTTTACAGGCGCCCGATCTTAACAAAAGGTATCACTGGAGAGCCACGTGGCAGAATAGATAATCTGATTTATCTAACCCAAAACCCAGGCAGCTCTATGCCAATTTGCGCTGTCTCGTGCAGGAGGCCCGGGGACAATCGGAGAACCCATGATCAGGCTCGAACCCATGACCCATGACCATCATGTAGACTGTCCTGCAATGAAGCGACTTTGCCCACTATGCTACGTTGACCACCCTATAGCAATGCTTAAAGGGGAACAATTATGAAATTCTATCGTTTTCTATGTTCCTAAATCACTGGAAGTAATTGTTTGACTGTCTTGCTCATCAGACAGCTCTCTCAATCAGGGAGAGCAGGGTTGAGCTAGCGCAAGTGTTATGGCATAAGGTTACATGGCTCTGTGCAGATGAATACGCTTGATACGTATTGCTTTTGGTACATACCATGTACAGTTTGTATGATAAATGACAGTTGTGTGGTTTCAAATATACTTTTTCTGTGTTCTCTCATGATGTGATTTAAAAAACAGATTACGTGATTCTTTCCAGCCTAGTTCTAGTGAGACTAATAAAAAATGCAATTTTCTAAATACATATAAAGTTTCTAAAACACAACATACCATCGTTCTATTAATAATAAATTCTTAATCTGATATCCTCCTTGATTGACAACATATTATTTTCAAAGTGTGAATTTAGAAAAAGTTGAACGTGCCCTCGTTGCGGACTGAAATCAGGAAGTAGGGCGTGAGCTGCCTCGTCAGCAGAGAGGTAAGAAAATATATGTTTTAAACCATGCAACTGACTTCATGTATATTATACAAACAGCAGTTGGGATTGTTGTGGAGATCTAAGATTGGTTTCTTCCAGCGTTATTGTAATAACTTTAACTTCCCGTCAGCTAGGTCTTGCAGGATCGATAATAGTTCACTATTTTCTGCAATAAATCTATAGAGTGGTTTAACGCATACCTAAAGTCTTCTGTAATTGGTCAACTGGTCTATTACATTTTGCTGCTCATCAGACCCCTCCTCCTCACGGATTCTATGATACCAGTTAAGTTTAAGTAGATCTACATGAGATTAGTCTGTTTTTAATGCCCTTTGACCACCATGACAATCCAATGTCACCTTATGGCTCACATATTCATCTTTTTGTGTACTCAACTCCTCAGTCGAGAATCTTCAGTTGTTGCTCCTGGCCAGTGAGACGGTGCCCCAGCCCAGTCTGGTGAACCACCTTGAAGGACAGGGGCAATTTGATTTGAGGCCAGGGGTGTTACAGCTCGATCCAGGAGTGCTGGAGAACCTGGTGCCACTCAGTAGATCCCAAACCTTTGGGGGCTATGACTGCAGCCCTGTATCCCCAATAAAGTGTGAGTCAACTACTACATCTTCCACTATTATTAATCTATATATCACTGCGTTTTCTCTTAAACTCAGTTCTTGTGTCTTAAAAATGTATTTCACATGGTTTCCAGCTGGTAGTATAGAATCTGGAAAATGTCCAAGTGGTGATGAGGGACGACCTCTAGACAGACGACAGCAATTGAACTCTGACCCCCAGCTACAGGACGTTGAGCAGCCAGAGGGCTTTGAGCAGTCGGTGAGTGAATGGCTGCCTTTCTCCAGGCGGGCCCCGGTTCCTCCTGGAGGTCTCTACACTTTGGAAATGCTGACCTTTTGAGACCCTTGGTGTTCTAATTTCAGGCTGATGAGGAACCAGCACCAGGTATTTCTCCATGGTCAAACCTGTCCTTCCTCAAAGCGGAGGTAAATGCCGCTAGATGAGTCAAACCATCTCTGATGGTAGAGTTTTTCCATTTCATTTTTGTAATGTTTTTCTACTGACTATTAAGAAACTGCAATACAGACCTATTTCTTTCTGTCGCAGCTCCTTGAAAGGGTGCTCTTGCTGTCACAGATACTCAACAGTCTGGTGGTAAGATTTGGATACGTGTCATGACACAGAACTCCATACACACTGACTCACAGTTCACCCTGACCCACAGAAGGTCTCTCTTTCTCTGTAGGCCGCTATCGCTCTGCAGGATAGCTCCATGGATATACTGCGTGCCACTCTGTCGGAGTACCAGCGTTCAGGACGTCCCCATGGCAACGCGCTCCTGGATCAGGAGAAACAACGTAACCTAGAGAAACAGAGAGAGGAAATGGCCAACTTCCAAAAGCTGCAGACACAGCACGCGCAAGAACAGGTATTGAGTTCAGGTGTTTCAGCTACAGCCATTGCTCAGCAGTGCGTAAAATCCAGCACATAGCCATGCAGTCTACATAGACAAACATTGGCAGTACATTGGGTCATACTGAAGAACTCAGTGACTTTAAACATCCTACTGTCATAGAATGGCACCTTTGTCACAATTCAGTTTAGGGTACAGATGTCTGTACAATAAAGTGGTGGAAAGGGGCGGGGCTGTGCCGAGGACTTCAGCCGGTTTAATAAAATTTAGGTGAAAAGAAAATACAATGAATGGCCACCAGGTAGTTCTAGAGTGCACATTCATCCAAAGCATTTCCCCTGCATTACTCTAGGGTTTGCAGTACAACAGCGTGTTTCTTTATTGTTTAAAAAACTACATTCTGAAGTTAAATGTATTATTTATTGCACTTTAGTCATTAAAGTATTGTCCTACAACATAAATGTGTTTTTAAAACAAACAAGGCTTTATTTAAATTAAGAAAATTATTCTACTGTATAATTATACAATTTCATTGATTTAATAACAGTCTCTGTCCAAAAAACTGTATCCCTAGGAAGAATTGGAACTGCAAACTCCTGCATCAATGGTAAAAAGACAAACCCATTAGGAGTGTTTTTTTAAAGAGGTCTAGCACCACCCAGCATCAGGAATATACCATTTATTGGCAACTAAAGGTATTGATTGACTTCATCATATCGACATCTGTAAGTGCCTTGCTTAAGGACACATCGACATTTGTCACATCCTGGAATCAAACCGACAACTTTTAGACCTCAAGTCTGACTCCCTAAGTGCTGAGCCATTACATCAAATACATTTTAGACAGTTGGATCCTTGCAACTTTGTGGCAACAGTTTGGGGAAGGCCCTTTCCTGTTCCCACATGACAATAACGAACCATAAAGACATCGTTCAACGAGTTTGGTGGAACTCAAGTGGCCTGAACAGAGCCCTGAGCTCAAACTAATCGAACACCTTTGGGATTAATTAAACGATGATTGCAAATAGGGCTGGGCAATATATCAATATTATATCGATATTGTGATATTAGACTGATTATCGTCTTAGATTTTGGCTATCGTGATATGATAGAGTGGTCTTTTCCTTGTTTTAAAGGCTGGATTACAGTACAGTGATGGAATTTTCTGAACTTGCCAGACTGTTCTAGCTTTTCTATTATTTGCCTTTATCCCACTTAGTTATTATATACACATCAATGATGATTATTTATCAAAAATCTCAATGTGTAAATATTTCTTTGTAAGCACCAGTTACCAACCCTACAATGTCGCCGCAATATCGATATTGAGGTGTTTGATCAACAATATTGTGATATTAGATTTTTTCCATATCGCCCAGCTTTAATTGCAAACCAAGCCTTCTCCTCCGACATCAGTACCTGACCTCAATAATTCTCTTGGCTGAATGGGCACAAATGTCCACATACACACTCCAGAATCTTGAGGAAAGTCTTCACAGAATCGTGGAGGCTGTTATGGGGGAAATGGGTGGGGCATGTTAATGCTGGCATTTTGGAACGGGATGTCCAACAATCTCATATGGCTATGATGGTCAGATGTCCACATACCTAGACAATATATTGTGTACATGCTCAAGTAAGGCTTCCGTGTGATGAGTATCGGATGGCTTGGCGACATATGCTAGGAGGAAGCATGTAATCTGTCTTTAACCGTCCGGCAGCTACTGCAGAGGGGCCGACATAACAAGGCGACGGGAAATTGTACTTGAGAAATTGAGAAAGGAGAAATACAGATGGGAAATCTCCCCCCAAAAATGTTGATGAGCTGAATATACACACATGCTATTTAGGTATAGAGAGATTCCTGGTCTGTCTGTGCAGAAGCAATGGTGTTTACCCCTCTATTTCTCTTTCTATTGGTCTGCTAATGTTGATCAACGCTCCCTATCGATCAAGACATTTTGTGTTTGTCTGATGTCTGTTATTTCTCCCAAGTCAAATTCATTCCATTGAGGAGGACAAGAGTGTCCGCAGGGTTTTCACTTGACTCTGGGCCTTCCATGTATGTATATGGATGTATGTTCCTGTCATTTCACTGGCTCTCATCCACATGGCTAGGCTCGCTGGGAGAAGGAGAAGGCACGCCACCAGCAGCAGGAAGCGCTGAAGGAGGAGGAGCTAAAACGTCAGGAGGAGGAGTGTAGGAGAATGGAAGAGAAGATAGCAGAGGAGAAGAAAGAGCTACAGAGACAGAGGGAAGACTACCAACAGGTTGTACAGTTTTAAGATATAACAAATAATGTAATACAATATCCTAGACTGTATTGTAATATAATAAGTACTGTAATATAATATCCTAGACTGTATTATAATATATCAAGTACTGTAATACAATATCCTGGACTGTATTATAATACAACAAGTACTGTTTTACAATATCCTAGACTGTATTATTATATATCAAGTACTGAAATACAATATCCTTGACTTTATTATAATATAACAAGTACTGAAATACAAAATAATTTTAGTAATTTAGCAGACACTCTTATCCAGAATGACAAGTACAGGGACAATTCCCCTCGAGCAACTTATGTTAAATTGCCTTGTCTAACGACACTGACGTTTGGCACAGTCGGGAATCGAACGAGCAAACTTCTGACTACCTAACCACTGAGACAATTCAACAATTATTTTATGTAGCCCTGGATAGTAGTGGCTGCTATATCACAAACTATATGATTAGTGTATAAAGTCACAAGTAAAAAGAAAAACATTTGAACATCCCATTACATGCATTCAAATGTATGCTGCTGGCCTTTAATTGGTACTTCCTGTGACTATGTATGGTACGAACAGGATCTGGAGAGGTTGAGGGAGTCATTGCGGAGTGTGGAAAAAGAGAAGGAACGACTAGAACAACAAACAAAGCTAAAGAAGAATAACACCTTCTCCATCAATGCGAGTTCAGCTCAGCAGGTAAGGAGGTGGTGTGGACGTTAAGGATGATTAAGGAGAAAGGATGGTTGTCGTGGCCGAACAAGATGATGTCATTCAATGTGCTATCTTTAACCTAGATTCATCCAATTGTAAACTGAAATTTAGGGAATGATCCTGCAAAATTGATTAGGGAAACTACTAAAATGCCAATGGCAGCTTTGAAGGACTTACAAGTCCTTATGGCTGAGATTGTTGTCACATGCACAGACTGACCAATCTCACAAGCTTTTACACAAAGCTGGCCTGTATGGTAGGGTGGAAAGAACAAAGCGTTTTTTGAAAAAGGGGCACACATCTTGTTTGTCCTTTGCATTAGAATCTTCAAAGTTTTTTGCAATGTGGAAAAATGTTTTATGGTCAGATGAGAACAAGATTGATCTTTTTGAACTGAATTGCAAGCATTATGTTTGGCAAAAACCAAACACAGCACATCACCCAGAACACACCATGCCTAATGTGAATCATGGTGGTGGCAACATTATGATGTGGGGGTGTTGCTCTTCAGCGGGGACTGTGCAATTGTTCAGGATAGAATGACCCTAAACACACCGCCAAAAAAAACGATCTGTGGATGGACTTGAAGAAGGCAGTCAATCGCTGCTGACCACAAAATTTTACTGAACTCTGACAATTCTGCTGCACACAAGCTCATCATGATCTCGTTATGGGCCCTGAGGTCACTTAATCTGTTTGTAACATACAGGTCAGTTAATCTGTTTGCAATGTACAAGTCAGTTATTCTCTACTCCGCAGGCTTCTCTAGTGTCCCAATCGTTCAGAGGCACCATCCCCCACTCCACCTCTTTCCACGAATGTTCCACATCGGTCCGGGAAAACAAGTCCCTCTCCCAGTCATCTCAAAGGGAACATTGGTCCGCAGGAGATGTGCCCACCATCCACACTTTCAAGGTTCAGGATGGGCCCAGCCACCCTAAAGCCACAACGTTCTTCATCGATCAGCCTCCTGAGGTAAAGTACATTCTGAACATAATGTAAGACATTTCCCAGTGGTTTAACATTCATAACTTGACGTTATCGATTTGTCTGGTAGGTTCCGCCTCGTAGGACGAGCATTTTCCCTGTGTCCCCTAAACCGGATTTACCCATCCAGCTGATCAGTACCACCAACCAGGTGGTCCACAAGCCCGGGTCGGTGCAGCAGCAGATCCCCTCCAAGCTGGCTAGCAGCAAGAATAAGGAGAAGACGAGGAAGAAGAGATCCCACCAGCGTACGCAGAGTGCAGGTCAGTATATAGCCCTGTACACCTGGGAGAAATAGTGGCAGTCAGAATCCCCAGAAAACCAAGTGGCAAAGCGTAATATTGTTCTATGCTATATTAAATGAGTGATTTCTGACAGAGGATTACTATCTCTACTTCAATTAAGGTCTGTGTTTTGTGTAGGCATACGTTGACTCAGCCTTTGAGAAACTGGTGAAATATCGCTGATGCAGGGTGATAATAATCAATATCTTCACCTATATTTCAAAAACACTAGAGTGAACTGATGCAAGTGAACCTAACA
>JACXGM010011724.1:0-24729 GCA_016801145.1 Umbra pygmaea
TCCTACCCTCACCTATGGTCATGAAGGCTGGGTCATGACCGAAAGAACGAGATCCAGGGTACAAGCGGCCGAAATGGGTTTCCTCAGGAGGGTGGCGGGCATCTCCCTTAGAGATAGGGTGAGAAGCTCAGTCATCCGTGAGGATCTCAAAGTAGAGCCGCTGCTCCTTTGCGTCGAACGGAGCCAGTTGAGGTGGTTTGGGCATCTGGTAAGGATGCCCCCTGGGCGCCTCCCTAGGGAGGTGTTTCAGGCACGTCCAGCTGGAAGGAGGTTTCGGGGAAGACCCAGGACTAGGTGGCGAGATTATATCTCCAACCTGGCCTGGGAACGCCTCGGGATCCCCCAGTCGGAGCTGGTTAATGTTGCTCGGGAAAAGGACGTTTGGGGTCCCCTGCTGGAGCTGCTGCCCCCGCGACCCGATCTCGGATAAGCGGATGAAGATGGATGGATGGATGGATGGATGAAAATATGGAATAATTTCTAGAGGGGGCTAAAGGGGGTGCTAGGCTTATTCTTGGGGGTGCTTTAGCCCCATCTCGCCTCTTGCCTGCCACCGCCACTGCAATCACTACCAACATGTTCTTGTAAGCATAGCCTGATGTCCTTTGTACAAAGTCAATCTGAATATTTACAAATGTCCCCCAGGTTGTCAGCAAGTGATGTATCTCAATAGGCTCAGTCTTACAAAAGTCTGCCACTTAGGTTGTAAACCCTGGGGCATACCAATCTTTGTCAATCTGTTTCCACATTCCACTTTTGGCACTATGGGTCAACCCGTGACAGATAATTGCCAACAGAGGAAACGGAGAACGGGGGGAAACCAATCTACCAGATGGATGTACTGTACCCAGGTACCCTGGGAGTTGAGGTGACAGCCGGCCCAGCTCCACAGATCATGATCGGTGTCAGCAGCAGCCTGCGAGTCTGCCACATCATGAACTGAAAGGACCTGTCAAACGTTTCAGGCACATTGAGACCCCGCATTAGGGTCAATATATGCACATTCATGAGACTCACTGTCAAGTGGTGTCAGTGACATAGTTGCAGGATTGAGTGGACCACAGCGTTTGTGGTGAAAACGCTGTGTCATACCTTCTCAGACAAGAGGCAGATACATGCTGTTTGAGTGAGGTAGATGGAATTACCTCCATAGAACGTGGATCCATCAGAGTGAGGTAGATGGAATTACCTCCATAGAACGTGGATCCATCAAAGTGAGGTAGATGGAATTACCTCCATAGAACGTGGGACCATCAAAGTGAGGTAGATGGAATTACCTCCATAGAACGTGGGACCATCAGAGTGAGGTAGATGGAATTACCTCCATAGAACGTGGGACCATCAAAGTGAGGTAGATGGAATTACCTCCATAGAACGTGGGACCATCAGAGTGAACCAATCTGCAGGTCATCTGCATATTGAATGTGTAATGAAATGGACAGGACTCCAAAATTCCAGGATGCAAGTCCACGAGTACTTCACTTATAAAGTTCTGAATAACAAAACAAAATCATGGTACCACAGAACACTGACAGCCCGACTAATAAATAAAACTTTGATTGACCTAAAAAGTCTTAGTAATGGCCTCATTGGAACGAGTTGTTTCAATACTCTGGGGAGGCAGCCTGAGGGACCTTGAAACTGTTGGAGCCTCAGGAGCAGCAAGGGGAGCCTTGACACCACCAGAACTGTAACAGGATGATTGTGCTGACCTGTGGGAAACACACATAAGCCAAGTCATTCTTTAGATATTGTCCATATAGAGAGGGGCTGTCATAATATCCCTGGGGCAGTCAAGTGAAAATGTATTGCTTTCCTTAAAAGGTAAAAGCAAACAGGTACTGAGATTCTTTGTATAGAGACACAGAAAAGAAGGCAGAACATTATGTCCACAAAAGTATAGGGTGGGCCATACTCTGTACTCTTTGTAAATCAACTGAGAGGATAACTAAATAATGTGTTGTTCAAATAATGTATTTTGGTGTGTAGAACACAAAATTGATTATTATTTTACAATTCTGATAACCCTAACCTACATCAATTTGCATTATTGTTACATTTTGTTGTATTTTTGCTATTATTCCAGAATTAACTCAATTTTTTGTGTACCATCTAGCTCAGTAATTGTAATAATATGGTTGTTTGAGAAGGTTTATCAAGTGAGAAATCTTATTTGAATTGATTTAGCCCTTTGTGGAAGAGTCCATTCTGACGTTTTGTTGTTAAAAAGAAGGGATGGAATGAGTGAGAATTTCACTGATTTATAAAATAGTTGCTTGTGGAAGAAATGGCTCAAGTCAGAACAAGAAAGACTACAAGTTCTCATTTGAGTAATCTTGTTGGGAAAGGGCCAACCACCTGCTGTTGGTGTCAGAACTGTCAGATGTGAGGGATATCCTGAAGTATTTGTCATCAGAGCACAGTGTTGTAGTCAAGACCACCTAACCCGAGACAAGACCAAGACCAGAGTGTATCAAGACCAAGTCAAGACCAAGACTTTTAGGGGCCGAGACCAAGCTGAGACCAAGACCAAGGGAGGGCGAGACCGAGTCAAGACCAAGACCAGCGCCCCACACTACATGACACAATAAAATGTGAAACATGATCAAAAGAGCTTGTCAAATTGATCTGAAAGATCCACATTCCCATAAAAACACATAGATATTAAACACTGAAAGCTGAAATAAACTTAACCATCTTTATTCAATACTCCTGGGTAACTTACATAATTTAGTTCAGGAGGTAAAACAATTATTCATTGTTCATTACTAAAGTCTTCACTTTTCTCCGCCTTTTATAAACAATACATAAAGTTATGTTGTTTTAAAACCAACAACAATCCTTTTTTTTCTCAAAACCACATAGCTAAATGTGTAAAGAAATGCCAAACATTCAACAATTAAAATGCAGGAAAGCTGTATATTGTAATGAATACAGTTATTATATGTGAAATGGTGATGTTTAGGAACAACTATTGTAAGTAAGAGTCTTTTATAGCTTTTATGTGTAATCAAAGCAACAAAACATATCTAATACCAACAGGTCAGAAAGTCAGTGGCCTAACTGCATGTGATTTATAAAAGCACAATTGGGAGCAGTTTCATCAAAAAGTAAACACAATATAAATCAATGGTATTTTCGCCATCACATTTTTCAAACAGGTAAACAAGGAAGGTAAATGATTGATATGGTAGGAGCCAGAGATACTGTGCTGGTAAAAAGTTATATATTTGATCTGCAACTGTAAATTGGAACTTAAAAATGAGCTCTCTAAAGGTAGAATGCCATGTGCCATACAATAACCAATAATTTAGTCATTTCTCATATAAGTTGATGCGCATTACTCAGTCTCCACTCTCTGCTCATATCTCTAAGTTAGCTCTCTCACCCAAACGAGGGAGCATCACCTCGGCGCGTAGCTTTAATGTCAGGAGCTGTATGCAGGTCAATGTAACTTAACATTAGCTACACACGCAGCAGTTTGTCTAAATTACTCATCAATCAAATAAGACTATGGTGGGACAAAAATTTTGTTTGGAGCAGGAGCATCGATAAGAGGACTTATTAACGTTGAGGGCATACAATATCGATGGTTCATAATACTTAGAACCCAGAGCCATATATAAAGATGGCTTTATGGCTCCTGTAGAACCGGTTCTCGAGTGGAACCGGTTTTCAATCCACATCAGAGGCAGGTTGCTAACATTAGCTAGCCAACTTTGCTAAACATCATTCTTACACATAGCTTACCTTTCTTTGTACTTCCTTTCTAAGTGACGATAAAAGGTTGACGTAGTCCCCACCATCTCTAAAATCGAAGCACTGCCGTATTTACAAGAAGCTCTATTCTTTCTTCTGGATGTTAGTTTACAAATATATTCTTTATCATTTTTGTAGCGAATTGTATTACTGAATATTTTGCAGACATCTTCTCCCGCACCCAGACAACCACAGCTCACTTTCTTGGAAGTGCGAGTGAAAGGGGGCGGGATGGGTGACATCGGTAAGAAAAATACATAATTAGCAATGCCCAATGAGCCACGTTATTGCTTGGATTTGAATCAGTACGTTTTTACATCCAATAAAAGCAAGGATGTTAACAAAAAATAGACAATATACTGGCACTTTAGTGATATTTCCACAGTTATGGTCTTGACTGGTCTTGAACAAAGTCCAGAGTCCTCAATGTCCGAGACCGAGACAAGACCGAGTACAAATGCAGTCTAGACCGAGACGAGACTGAGACCATCAAAAAGCGGTCTCGATACCGGTCTCGAGACCAAGACCGGTGTCGAGTACTACAACATTATTAGAGCAAAGCTAATGCTCTTTTTAAGCCACTTCAATTAAAAGGTGACTATCATGTTCATGTTCAAGGAGGTCTGGAATCAGGCAGTGAAGTTCTCTCTTGGGAAGAGGAACCTTGATGCCAAAGAGAGGTTCATGGTCAAGTTAGAGAAGTTATTTGATATTTTGACATGCAAGTGTCAGATTACCTGTTGTGTGGAGGGAGGCTGTGAGGGCTGTGGGACCAAATCCCACATTAACTGTTCCTGCAGCAGAGAGAATAAGATTCCTGTGAAATATTGCTAACAACAAGGGACAGAAAGAGAAGGTTGGAAGTAAATGACCCCACCAAATGGGAGGCCCTGGTCTGACAGAGCATAAGAGACAGGTGAGGACATTGGAAAGGCAGCAGATAGCAAGGAAGAAAATACTGCAGTACCAGGAAAGATGTCGCAAGATATTTGGCAGATGTTGATTAGGATATGGGATTGAATAGAAGTAATGCTGAAGATGAGTTTGTCCCTGAAACTGAACCCGAGCCTGCACAGAAGGTACAAAAAAACTATGATGAGATTCCAAACACTGTCATTGCCAGTGTAATGTATGGCATAGGGCTGAGGCCAACTGTGGCTATAACAACTGCAGCCCTGATTGATGCAATAATCATCATAGGAGACAACACAAGTAAAATGATTGATAAGAACAAGGTCAAGAGAGCACAGGAGAAGTTCATGAGAGAGCTGGGTGAAGAGTTTGAGGAGAAATGCAGGGAGGAGGGGGGATCTGCTGCATCCTCTTTGATGGGAGGATTAACCTGACTAATGTCCTGTTTGCCTGGCGTAAAGAGAGGGGTTTTAACGTAAAGACCTTCTGAGCCATTGGAGGAGACTCAACAAATGTCAACACTGGTATGAATGCTGGAGTAATGAGGAAGCTGGAGCTGCACATGGGGAGAAAACTGGTCTGGTTGGTATGCAACCTGCACACTGATGATCTACACCTGCGCCATCTCACTTTTGACCTTGATGGCCCTAGTCGGTCACAACAAGATTTTTGAGCCAAAAACGAAGCTCCTTGATTCTGCTACAGACTTGGATTTTAATCCAAATTTCACCCAGATCTCTGTAGGCCCTCTACTGATCAAGTTGCTGGACAAGGCCTCTCAACTGATCAACACTATGGCTATAAGATTGTCTGTGCAGTCAGGGATGCTTCCTGCCAAGTTGGCTCTGTTGGAGATTGGACCAGTGAACCACAGCCGCTGGCTCACCACAGCAGTCATAATTCTCAGGCTCTGAGTATAAGGCAAATCCTGGCATTCAGGGGAGCGGGGGACACAGAGACTCAGCTGGGAGACTCCTCTGTCAGAACCAGAAGGACACCTGACACCAATTGTGATGTTTCCAGCATTGGTGATCAGCTGGTCAGAAGGTGTGTCAGAGTCACCTCTCACCTGCCCTGTTTGGCCCAATAGAAAATAAATAAGTCTATCCTAGTTTCTCATAACCTAAGCTAACATCTCCCAACATTCCTAAGAGGGGGTGGAGATGCCTCCAGCCTCTATGACTTGACCATTTGTAACATGACACATTGTTACAGATTATTCCTACATTAATACAACTTCATTCAATTATAGACATATTCAACCTAATCCTAATACCACACCTTACCATTCAACAGAAGATGTAAATTAGACTCTATAGTATTGCTAACATCTGATCTAATGACCCACTGTTTCCTTGCATACATATTTAATTTACCTAGAAATACAAAGTTCACAAAATACCTATTTTAATTATTGACCTTTGGTCGATAATTTCTAATGTGTAAATTTAACAATTATCTCTGTGGGGAGGTTTCGGTTATGGCACGCAGCTAAGCGGACGTGTGAGGCTCCGGCGGAATTAATATGCTTCTTACTTTAGTATCTGAAGCTATGTGACCCAAATATTTGTCAGGCCTAAAATACATTGCACATGATGTCGAAAGGCTGAGGGAAAGGCCAACTTAATGACAAACAGACAGACTTTAAAACTTGACACAAGGAAGACAGGGAAGATCAGACAATGGGCGAAATGCTAACTCAAGAGGAGATTTGCTGCAAGGAGAATGAGATTTTAACAGCTATAAAATCCTGAGGAAGTAGTGTCATCTAATCAAGAGATAAAGAAGCCATAGGGACATTTTCTGAAAGACTTACAGAACCAGAAACCCGCATTAGCACAGCGGATGACCAGATCACTTTGCTAACAACCCTAGCCGATACTAAACAGAAAAAAGTCCAGAAAACTACCTCACACATTAAAGAGTTGGAAAACAGCAGGACAGCCATTAACCATCAAGCAAGCCAACAGGCTGGGGAAAATGCCACAGGCTCAGCAGGGACTGGACGCAACATGGCCTCGGAGTCGCATTGTGAAATTCCTGACATATCGAGACAGAGACCGAGTTATGAAAGCAACACATTAGAAAGGTGAAATCATAGTTGATTGTAGTTGTGTCATGTTTTTCTCGGATCTCTCCACTGAAATCCAAAGTGGATTTCAAACTTATTGATGGAGTGAAACAAAGCCTGCGCCAAATGCGTAAAGGAGTATGGATTTATGTTCCTGGCTAAAATGTGAATTCTACACAATAAAACCTGGCACTACTTTACATGTGCAGCCCAAGTTGAAGAATTCATCTAAAAGATTAAGGCAAACATCAATCATAACACACTTCAAGGGTCATCAGCTGAAGAGGGTCATCGGCAAGATGGATTATGGATGAATTAATGAATTTTGTTTATTTCGAGCAATATAATGACAGAACAGAAGCAATGAAGAAGCATTTATATTAAGATCTATACAATAAAGTCAATTGTCCTTACGTTAAGAACATAATTAAATCTATTGCTCGAAACGAAGTGGGAAGGCTCGAAACGGAGTGGGAACATTATCCTATGTTGTTTTCTCAGAGACTGTTTTGGTAAGCTTTAACTGAGTGAGAGTTTAAATGGATGGCATAGTCACTCTGTCTGTTGTAACTAACTAAAAATTCTAAACATATTGGGTCACAAACCAACATTGTATTTTTCATCCGCCCTCACATGCATTTGCTGGAACATGCCCGAACCAATGTAGTTTATTTTATTTTGGTTTTTATTTTCATAGTGATGGTTGCTATCCTGCTCCTCTAGAGGATCAGGCTTCAGTCTGAATGAGATCTGGTCAATGGGAGGGAGGGGAGACGTGCGTATTTTTAAGCACAGGGATTAGGTTATGTATCCTCTGTTATTGCCTCATTTGGGAGAGGGCTCTGTTACTTCATGTTCTGTTTGTTTGTTCTGAAGGCACACTATTAATTTTATTACAAGGCATGGTTAAACAGAAGGTTGCAAATAAGCTTAGTTTACTGAGTTCATTATGAGCAACATAAATATTATTTTGTGGAAAGTTAGTGGTCTTAGGAAGTTAGTGAAATTAAAACAATATCTAGGTGAAGCAACTAAACATACAGATAGAATATATATTCAAGAGACCCACTGAATATGGTCCTTTCAATAGGAGGTGACCAGGTCAGGTCATACTGTATCTGCCTCATTCTCCTCTCAAGCAAGAGGGGTGGCAATACTTGTACACTCATCTGTTCCACTAAGGGTTTATAATATCATACAAGACATCGACTTTAATTGTACTCTCAACCCAACACTCAATAAGTTATTAGGTGTGGACACCTCACTTATGCAGAGCAGGAACATAATACAGCACTTTATGGACAAGTTAAATCTTTGTGATATCTGGAGACATAGGAACCCTTCCAGACGGGAATACTCATGTCACTCTGCTATCCATAACTTGTATTCCCACATATATTGTATTCCTAATTTCTAAGCCTATGATACCCAATGTAAATGACACAGTGTATAAAAGTATTGTCATTTCAGATCATGCTTTACGACTTGTCAATTACACTGTTGAGGCAGCCACTAAGGGCCGAACCATGTGGCGATTAATCCCGCGATTGCTGCATGATAATGAATTCTTCATATTTATTGTAACCAATATTGATGTCTATTTTAAAGTGAACACTAATACAAATATTAGTGTCTACACGGTGGGAGGCATGTAAGGCCTATATACGAGGGAAAATTATCAGTTATACAAGCAGCATCTCTAATAAACAGCACCTAAGACTGATACAGTTAGAAAAAGATATCAAAGAACTTGAGATGGAAATTAACCTTGATGGTACAAAAAAGACTAAACTGGCCATTCTAAGGGCACAGAAAAATGAATTAACCAAATAAAGCATTATATAGCACAATAAAACTGAAACAGACATTCTACGACCAAGGAGAGACGCAGGGTAACTTTTTGCCTGGCGTTTAAAATCAATGCAGAATGAAAGATCAATCTTAGAAATTGAGTTTGAGGAGGGGATAACAATTACTAAATCAATTACAAGAAATGAATACTTTTTTCCAGTCATTCTATTCTAAATTGTATAGGCCAGAACGTCCAGCTACATCTTATACGCTCTACAATTTCTTAGGTCAGATAGAAATACTGGTTCTATCAAAGAATGCAAATAAGGAGCTCAGCTCCACAGTTGTAGTGTCTGAGCTGTCAGAGGCCATAGACAGTATGAAAGGAGGGAAAGCACCAGGACCTGACGGTATTCCTATTTAAATATATAAAAGGTTTAAGGACATGCTGTTGGTTCCTTTATTGAACATGTGTGAAGAATCACTTGAAAAGAGTGAGCTGCCATCGTCATTACGGAACACACTTATAACCTCAATGTTAAAGCCAGGAAAGCCCTCCACAAAGTGTGATTCCTACCGTCCCATTTCTGTAATCATCAATGATGGGAATAATAGCAAAAGTTCTTGCCAGAAGGTTAGAAACGCACTTGCCATCTAGTGTCCCTCTGCATCAAAATGGTTTTATTACAGAAAGGCAGAGCTCTCACAATATCCGTAAGCTGTTAAGTAATAGATTTGCCAAGAAAGAAACACCTGATACGGCTGTGAAAGGACTTGGTGCTGAAAAGGCCTTTGATAGGGTCGAGCATGAATACCTATAGGAAGTTCCGTTTTGGAATAGACAGCGATTTAATCCAATTCCTTAGTTGGAGTAAGATCTTATATCAAGATTCAAAGGCTTCAGTAATGACCAACTATAGGGTTCTCTCTTTCCAGAGGTACAAGGCAGGGATGTCCCTTGTCCCCCCTACTTTTCGTCCTGGCCATCGAATGTTGAGCAATTGCGATTAGAAGCAACAATCAGATAACTGGTATCAAAATGAATAGTATTGAGAATAAAATAGGCCTATTTGCAGATGACAGTTCTATTTCTGACAAACTTGAAACAATATATACCTACATTATTAAATTTAATAGGAACATATGGAAGCTTCTCAGGTTACAATGTTAATGTTTCTAAGTCTAAAATTTGTTTTCTGAAAAGATCTGAGAGATTGAGTCCTCCACTATGTACACCTTTTAGGAATATTGTGGATAGCTTTACATACCTCTGTGTTAAATCACACCTACAATAGAATCCATGGTACCTGCTAACCATATCCCCACGGTTGAGTCAATAGTAGAATAAATTAACAGATGGAAACCTTTACCACTCTCTATGATTGGACATATTAATATTCTGAAGATGAATAATCTTCCTAAATTCCTGTATCTTTTTCAAACCATCCCACTTGCTCCCCCTTCTAATCTCTTTGTTGAAATGAAACATTTTTTTGGTAATTACATTTGGAACAATAGACACTCAAGACTGCACATGACCTTGTAACACTTACCATATGACAGAGGTTAAAGCTCCCTTTCCTCCAGTTATCATATTGGGTGGGCACCCTCATGTTTGAACTGTTTGAACACCAGTCATCGCTACACTGGATAAGGATAGAGGAAAAAATCCCCGTAAGCCTCTACCTTTATTCAGCAAGTGTATCCACTCTGAAAAAACACACTGCAAACCCCTTAATTAGAAACATGCTAATAGTATAGCATGAAGTGTTATTTTGAAGAAAATGCTCCTTTATCCCGGTTTTTACCTATTTAGGGAAACAGAAACTTCACACCAGGTACTAATGACCTTGGTTTCAAGTTATGGGCAGACATAGGTATCAATAAAATTTCTGATCTGTATGAGAATGATACTCTTTTAAATTTTAATGAGATTAAGCTAAAGTTTAGCATTGACTCAAGTTTTTTCGGATAAGAAACTTTATAAAAATGAAACAGAATTCGATGGATCTTTCCTGTCCAAATTCTTTAGAAGACGTAGTTTTGAACCATTATGGAGCAGCTGGACTGATCTCAAAAAAGGAATACTGGTTAAGATATTACTACAACTGTATCTATGTTTATAAATCAACAACTTCCATTATGTCCCAAACTTGTATTTTTGGATGTTTCCCAGCAAGCTGAAAAGTAAACCAATATCAGGAAGATGTTTACATTCTGTCTTCTTGAAACTAAACATAAAGTTGCATTGTCATGGAAATCTTTTCACAGAACACGCAAGCAAAGTTGGGTTGAAGGGCTACTGCAATGTCTTGCTCTAGAGAAACTTACAGTCATATACAAAAGTTTAGGCACCCAATTTCCATGATTTGACAATTTCCATGATTTTCATTTATAAATAATTGAGTGTTTGGATCAGCAATTTTATTTTGAACTATCAAATAACTGAAGGACACAGTAATATTTCAGTAGTGAAATTAGGTTTATTGGAATAACAGAAAATGTGTAATATGCATCAAAATGAAATTAGACATTTGGGCACCCCAACAGAAATTTCACATCAATATTTAGTTGAGCCTCATTTAGCAGAAATAACATCCTCTAAATGCTTCCTATACCCTGCAATCAGTGTCAGGATCCTGGACGAAGATATTTTTGACCATTCCTCCTTGCAAAACCTCTCTAGTTCAGTTAGGTTTGATGGTTGCTGAGCATGGACAGCCCGCATCAAATCACCCAACAGATTTTCAGTAATATTCAGGTCTGGGGACTAGAATGGCCATTACGGAACATTGTACTTGTTCCTCTGCATAAATGCCAGAGTAGATTTTGAGCAGTGTTGTGGGTTATTGTCTTGTTAAAATATCCTGCCCCGGCATAACTCCAACTTTGTGACTGATTCCTCTACATTATTATCAAGTATCTGCTGATATTGAGTGGAATCCATGTGGCCCTCAACTTTAACAAGATTTTTAGTATCGGTACTGGCCAAACAGCGTTACAGCATGATGGAACTTCCACCAAATTTTACTGTGGGCAGCAAGTGTACTGCACATATGTTGTTAAAGGCAAATATTACATTTTTGTAATGATTTGAGGCTAATTTATCTACTAATTTGTCTACTGTTGTTGTTTATGTAGAAAAATAAGATCACTGGTCACATTTTGGAATCTGGGAGCATTCTACCTGCAGACAAACTGTATCTGTGCATGTGCAGGTTTTGTCACTCCTTATGTTCCTTAAACACCATGATGACAGTAGGTCAGTAACCATAACAGTAAAATATATCACTAACCAGTGTTGGGGAGTAGTTAACTACAAGTAGCAACGCTACTAACTTAACTACATTTTTCAGTAGCTTGGCAGTAGCTCAGTTGCTTTTATACCGAGTAGCTTTTCCAGTAGCTAACTACTTTTTGCAACAAGTAGCTGTGTAGCGTGAGCAAAAGCTACATTGTGTTTTGTCAAGCCTGTCATGAATGAAGCAGCGCAGCTTCTTCTTATTAGATTACAAACAAAATGTGTGCATTATCGCCACCTGTTGTTTAATCACGCGTCTTGCGGCTTACGGTTCACTGACATACAGAAGTGAGTTGACAATTCAAGTTTGACACACCCATGCTATATTATTCATGATGGAGCAAGACATGGCAGCAGAATCGGAGGATGGAGAAACAACTAATTACCCATGGCCTTTCGTCCTAGTTCATGTCTCTCAAGGAAACGACAAGTAAAGCCTGACAGTCTGAGATATTTGAGCATTGTGTGTATTAAACCAATACTCTTTGATAACATAATTGTTGTGCATTGTTTTAAACAGAAAATATTTTACTTAATACAGTCCTCAGACACTTGTTCAGTTATTCATAATATACATTGTTCAAAAAAAATCTAAGTAGTTTCAAAGTAGCTAGATACTTTTTGATAGTAACTTGTAGTGTAGCTAACTACTTTTCAAAAAGGGTAGCTTGACTGTAGTTTAACTACAATAACTTACAACTAGCTTGTAGCTTGTTAAACTACAGTTTCAGAGTAGCTTCCCCAACACTGTCACTAACATCTCTACATTTGGAATATCTTCAAGTGCTTATCTATACTTATTGATGTGCCTTGTTTTGTGTCTTTGTATTGTAAATGGAAAAGTCAATAAAAACATTTGTCCAAAAAAACAATAGTCTCTAGATGGTTCTCAAAGTCAAGGAAGGATCCTTTGAACCTGGAATTTCGAGGATGCTATGTAATCGAAGTCCTTTGAAGGATGGTTTCAATGTCGAGGATCATTCAAATTTCAACCAAGGACTGAGTCCTTTGCTCTTAGAATTCCCCATAGACAGTAGGGGTGGCACAGTTCATGAAAAAATATCCGAACCATTCGGTTCGCTTGTCTCAGTTCGGTGCGTGTGTGCGTCGCACGGTTCGTCGGTACACTGCTAATGTGCACAAACCACTTACTACCATTGTGCCATTACCATTGTGAACACTTTCAACACCTATGTTAAAACACTTACCAGAAATGACAAGCGGGATGAGCGTGACAAATGCAACACATGGCAGCTGATTGGACGAACATGTTACGTGGGTCTGGCTGCTCCCGAATTTCAAAACAGAATGGATTTTACAAAATTTTTTCACCGAAACTTGTTTCTGAAAAAAATTTAAGCAAGAAATAGGCCATAGTGTTGCTGAATCTGTTTTCATTTCAGATCGACAAAGGTCAATTTAAAAGATTTTTGTCCGATTTTGAGATCGCTCCTCAGAGGTGGAGTGTGGAGTGCTGCAGGTCACGTCCCGTGTATTTTTGTAAGAGCTACACTGAAGTTGGAATTTTGATAAAGTGCCTTGCGAAAGTATTCGGCCCCCTTAAACATTTCGAACTTTTGCCACATTTCAGGCTTCAAACATAAAGATATAAAACTGTAATTTTTTGTGAAGAAGAAACAACAAGTGGGACACAATCATGAAGTAAATGAAATTTATTGGATGTTTCAAACTTTTTTAACAAAAAAAAACTGACAAATTGGGCGAGCAAAATTATTCAGCCCCTTTACTTTCAGTGCAGCAAACTCTCTCCAGAAGTTCAGTGATGATCTCTGAATGATCCAATGTTGACCTAAATGACTAATGATGATAAATAGAATCCACCTTTGTGTAATCAAGTCTCCGTATAAATGCACCTACTCTGTGATAGTCTCAGAGGTCCGTTGAAAGCACAGAGAGCATCATGAAGAACAAGGAACACACCAGGCAGGTTTGAGATACTGTTGTGGAGAAGTTTAAAGCCGTATTTGGATACAGAAAGATTTCCCAAGCTTTAAACATCCCAAGGAGCACTGTGCAAGCGATAATATTGAAATGGAAGGAGTATCAGACCACTGCAAATCTACCAAGACCCGACCGTCCCTCTAAACGTTCAGCTCATACAAGGAGAAGACTGATCAGAGATGAAGCCAAGAGGCCCATGATCACTCTGGATGAACTGCAGAGATCTACAGCTGAGGTGGGCAAGTCTATAGGACAACAATCAGTCGTATACTGCACAAATCTGGCCTTTATGGAAGAGTGGCAAGAAGTCAGCCATTTCTGAAAGATATCCATAAAAAGTGTCATTTAAAGTTTGCCACAAGCCACCTGGGAGACACACCAAACATGTGGAAGAAGGTGCTCTGGTCAGATGAAACCAAAATTGAACTTTTTGGCAACAATGCAAAACGTTATGTTTGGCGTAAAAGCAACACAGCTCATCACCCTGAACACACCATCCCCACTGTCAAACATGATGGTGGCAGCATCATGGTTTGGGCCTGCTTCTCTTCAGCAGGGACAGAGAAGATGGCTAAAATTGATGGGAAGATGGATGGAGCCAAATACAGGACCATTCTGGAAGAAAACCTGATGGAATCTGCAAAAGTCCTGAGACTGGGACAAAGATTTTTCTTACAACAAGACAATGATCCAAAACATAAAGCAAAATCTACAATGGAATGGTTCACAAATAAACATATCCAGGTGTTAGAATGGAGCCAGTTGAGGTGGTTTGGGCATCTGGTAAGGATGCCCCCTGGGCGCCTCCCTAGGGAGGTGTTCCAGGCACGTCCAGCTGGGAGGAGGCCTCGGGGAAGACCCAGGACTAGGTGGCGAGATTATATCTCCAACCTGGCCTGGGAACACCTCGGGATCCCCCAGTCGGAGCTGGTTAATGTGGCTCGGGAAAAGGATGTTTGGGGTCCCCTGCTGGAGCTGCTGCCCCCACGACCCGATCACGGATAAGCGGATGAAGATGGATGGATGGATGGAGGTGTTAGAATGGCCAAGTCAAAGTCCAGACCTGAATCCAATCAAAAATCTGTGGGAAGAACTGAAAACTGCTGTTCACAAATGCTCTCCATCCAACCTTACTGAGCTCGAGCTGTTTTGCAAAGAGGAATGGGCAGAAATGTCTCTCTCGATGTGCAAAACTGATAGAGACATACCCCAAGCAACTTACAGCTGTAATCACAGCAAAATGTGGCGCTACAAAGTATTAACTTAATTTTGCACGCCCAATTTTTCAGTTTTTTATTTGTTAAAAAGGTTTGAAATATCCAATAAATTTCTTTCCACTTCATGATTGTGTCCCACTTGTTGTTGATTCTTCACAAAAAATTACAGTTTCATATCTTTATGTTGGAAGCCTGAAATGTGGCAAAAGGTCGAAAAGTTCAAGGGGGCCGAATACTTTCGCAAGGCACTGTATATGCAAGTTTTTTCAATTATTATTCTGTAATATTTCAAATTCCGTTTGTGCGTGCTTACATGATATAACTATCTTTTAATACTGTATCCTAAATTGTGGATAATTAAGCTATATATCATATGCTGGAGTGTTGACTCACCTAAAGGAATATTAGGAACACCCATTCAATTTCTCCTTAATGCAACGATTTACTCAACCAATCACATGGCAGTTGCTTCAATGCATTTATGGGTGTGGTCCTGGTCAAGACAATCTCCTGAACTCCAAACTGAATGTCAGAATGGGAAATAAAGGTGATTTAAGCAATTTTGAGCGTGGCATGGCTGTTGGTGCCAGTTGGGCTGGTCTAAGTATTTCACAATCTGCTCAGCTACTGGGATTTTCACGCACAACCATTTCTAGTGTTTACAAAGAATGGTGTGAAAAGGGAAAAACATCCAGTATGCGGCAGTCCTGTGGGCGAAAATGCCTTGTTGATGCTAGAGTTCAGAGGAGAATGGGAGGACTGCTTCAAGCTGATAGAAGGGCAACTTTGACTGAAATAACCACTCGTTACAACCGAGGTATGCAGCAAAGCATTTGTGAAGCCACAACACACACAACCTTGAGGCGAATGGGCTACAACAGCAGAAGACCCCACCGGGTACCACTCATCTCCACTACAAATAGGAAAAAAAGGCTACAATTTGCAAGAGCACGCAAAAATTGACCAGTTGAAGACTGGAAAAATGTTGCCTGGTCTGATAAGTCTCGATTTCTGTTGAAACATTCAGATGGTAGAGTCAGAATTTGGCGTAAACAGAATGAGAACATGGATCCATCAAGCCTTGTTACCACTGTGCAGGCTGCTGGTGGTGTAATGGTTTGGGGGATGTTTTCTTGGCACACTTTAGGCCCCTTAGTGCCAATTGGGGATCGTTTAAAGGCCACGGCCTACCTGAGCATTGTTTCTGACCATTTCCATCCCTTTATGGCCTCCATGTACCCATCCTCTGATGGCTACTTCCAGCAGGATAATGCACCATGTCACAAAGCTTGAATCATTTCAAATTGGTTTCTTGAACATGACAATAAGTTCACTGTACTAAAATGGCCCCCACAGTCACTAGATCTCAACCCAATAGAGCATATTTGGGATGTGTTGGAACGGGAGCTTCGTGCCCTGGATGTAGGCAGTTCTGAAGGCGAAAGGGGGTCAAGCACAGTATTAGTATGGTGTTCCTAATAATCCTTTAGGTGTATTTCTGGAAGATTAAAAGAAAAAAAACAACAAGAACCGTACACAACCATAAACTGTGACCATTGAAATAGAATGGATAGAAAGGCCATTCAAATTCAAATCAATGTAGCAGAATGGTCAGAGCGGCAGACATTTTTATGTGTACCATTCCATTGCAAAGATCTAGCGGCCTACTTCTGCATTAAACCGATTTGAGTGTTGTCACAGTGACAACTAATAACAATTGCCATTTTGTTGTGTACTAATCTAATTGCAGCACCGAAGGTGGACCTTTTCACTTACGTAATGACGTAATGACCCAATGACGTGCACTTGCTAGCCTGTTCCATTTACGTGTTCTCTGAATGCTAAGGAGGAGCCTCCTAACCTCTGAAGGACCAGCCTACCAGGAAGAATCCTTGACTTAGAAAAATAGCTTTTGTCTCACCCTACATTCCTTTAGGCCAAAGGCCATTTGGCAACATCCCCCACTTGGGATTCCAAACTGGATTCTAACTGGTGGTCAGCATAATAGTTTTCCAGTTCTCTAAGGTCCAATGACATGTAGAAAAAAACTTAGCTATATACATGTGTATATATATATATATATTGCATTCAGACTAGGGATGCACCGAATATTCGGCCACTGAAAATCGTGGCCCAAAGGTGCATTTTCAGTTTTCGGCCGAAAGACTTTTATCACCAAAACAGTACGGCCGAAATGTTGTGATGACGCAAACAGAAACTGCAACCTGTAGGTGCTTGTCTGAAGCATAGATCATATAATTGTGTGGCGGACTGCAAGAAAAAACCTGTCGGATGTCGCATTCACTCATTGTTGGCTATTGACCAAAAAAGATCGAAAATGTGTTCCCTGTCAAAATTGATATTTTTTATGTTTTGTATAGGTTACACCCTTAACTTCAATGTAATGTACAAAATAACCATGATTATTTGTAAAAAAAGTTAATTTCAGTGGGTTTTGGACAAGTTAGCTAGCCGGATATTCAAGCCTTGTCAAATCGAAAGCTTCGTTACGTCGCCTGTTCTTTTGAGTGCTGCAGCAGACAGACCCAAACGACCGATTAGTGAAGTCAGCCTGTATTAAACTTAAAAATAACTTGCTAAAAGTTATTAATCTAGCCTTGTATGTAACTGACATTTACATTCACAATGTGATCATGAACAAAAGGATTTCTTTCCATTTATATTACATCAAAATACTGTCCCATTTTTAAAAGAGGGTTGGGCCCATGCTGTGAGGTGCTTATCAGTTTTAGCTGGCAAGTTATGAAAATAGGCTATGATAAAAATATATGAACATCGTTGCAGTAATGTCATGAAGGATTAGATTAGATTTTAAGCAGCAATGGATATCGTGTAACTTGTATCCGTCTTTAATTGGAAGCGAGAGGCTCTGATTCCGAGAGTAGCAAGCAAGCCCCCTCCCTCCTCACATTTTCCCCTTCTTTGTGCTGCAGTTTGAACTTGAAGTTTTGTCAAGCAACAACAAATAGATAAGAGAGTAGCAGCTTGTTGACAGTTTAAATGTCATTAATATGGTCACTGTTGCCAACAGCTGATTTAGCTGTATTAATAGATTACTACACACGTTGTCATTTATTGTACGAATCAATTGGCAGCCAATTCCACATTGGCAATGTTATTTATATCTCCAATGTAGAGGATAAAACATGTACGATAGCACACAACTGTACTAAACATGCGGAATTAGGCTTGTGTATTGGGCTTGTGAATTACAGAAATCGAGACTTATCAGACCAGGCAACATTTTTCCAGTCTTCAACTGGCCAATTTTGGTGTGCTCTTGCAAATGGTAGCCTCTTTTTCGTATTTGTAGTGAAGATGAGTGGTACCCGGTGGGGTCTTCTGCTGTTGTAGCCCATCCGCCTCAAGGTTGTGCATGTTGTGGCTTCACAAATGCTTTGCTGCATACCTCGGTTGTAACAAGTGGTTATTTCAGTCAAAGTTGCCCTTCTATCAGCTTGAAGCAGTCGGCCCATTCTCCTCTGACCTCTAGCATCAACAAGGCATTTTCGCCCACAGGACTGCCGCATACTGGATGTTTTTCCCTTTTCACACCATTCTTTGTAAACCTTAGAAATGGTTGTGCGTGAAAATCCCAGTAACTGAGCATATTGTGAAATACTCTGACCTCTGGCACCAGCAACAATGCCACGCTCAAAATTGCTTAAATCACCTTTCTTTCCAATTCTGACATTCAGTTTGGAGTTCAGGAGATTGTCTTGACCAGGACCACACCCCTAAATGCATTATAGCAACTGCCAAGTGATTAATTTAGTAGATCATTGCATTAAGGAGAAATTGAACGGGTTTTCCTAATAATCCTTTAGGTGATTTTATATTTGAAAGCATAGTGCCTCGTAATTGCTCCGACTCCACTAAAGTCCGCTTTGCGCACAATTGTGGGTGATTTTGAAGCGCGAAGAATACACATATGCATCCTTGACAGTCTATGGAAAATTCTCAGAATGAAGGACTCAGTCCTTGGTTGAAATTCAGAGGATCCTTGAAATTGGAACAGTCCTTAGCATCATCGAAATTCTGGCTTCGAAGGATCCTTCCTTGACTTTGAGAAACAGCTTATGTCTCGATGTCATGGGCTGGAACAATGGCAAAGGTCTGACATGTCCCCCTCGTCTCATCCCTGAGGCAAAGAATGTGCAGCAATGCTCCAGTCATCTCATGTTGTAAATATTCAACCATGTTGGCAGTGGCGGCTGGGCAATAGACGGCGCTAGGGCGCCGCCCCACCATGAGTCAAACAGCACAGACCACAGTGTATGAGCCACACACAATAAATAAGAATATTGTAATAATGTATGCAAATTGTCAATATTTGTGTGTTCGAAATATTAAATGCACCCAGTAATATGTGAAAAATATGATAGTAAATTCATCATATAGGCTATGCTTTTTCTACATGTCCCCTCCACCTGTCTGCACGTCTCATCAGCTCTGGGCACTGGAGAAGTCGCCCGAGAGGGGTGGAGTCTTTGTAGCAGTTAAGCCAATTAATAATTTAAAATGAATGTATGACATAAAATTTAGCCAATCATCGCACTCAAATCGAGTCCTAAATGGGCGATTATTTTAGTGCCCAAAGCGCGCCCACTACTTAAGTCAGAACGAGTCTCCTGGCGCCCTTTTTACTGTATGACAATGGCGATCAACATTGCTCACACAAGACCCAACCCTATCTCAATACAATGTTTAATCCAATATCCGTTTGAGAGGAGAACTTTGGAGGATAAACTCCTTGTTAAAGAGCTGGGCCCAGATCAACCTGACATCTCAATCAGACAGCAGGCTAGCGATATAGGGAAGCAGTACGTGCGAGGCTTCTCTAGTAACTGGTACACTAGAAAGGCCTGGCAAGCTGGATGTGGGCATGCTAATGCCTTATTTAGCTTTCCGTGCTTGCTTTTTAAAACAACGGGGACAGATCCAGCATGGATCGTTACCGGAGTGAGGGATATGAAGCACCTGTCGGAAAAAGTAACAAAACATGAGAACACCAGGGCGCACATGGAAAATTCACTTAAGCTAGCTTATGTTGGGAAGAGTGAACATTGCTACGCAGCTGGACGAGGGACACAGGGTTGCTGTGAGAAAACACAATACGGAGGTGAATAAAAACTGGCACATATTATCCAAAATAATCGACTGTGTTAAGTTTTGTGGGGCTTTTGAGTTGGCCTTACATGGGCATGACGAGACTGACACCTCGAACAACCCTGGCATTTTCAGAGGACTGATGGACTTCGTTGCCTCCCTCGACAGTGTGCTGGAGGAGCACCTTAAGACAGCCACCGTTTTTAAAGGTATGTCAAAGACGATACAAAACGAGTTGTTAGACTGCATGTTGTCAGTGCTGAAGGATTACATTCTGGAAGAAGTAAAGAGTGCGGATTTTATCGCCATTCAAGCCGACGAAACAACTGACATTTCCACCCACTGATGCTTGTGTTACGCTACATTGACACCAAAAACAACATCCAAGAGCGGTTTTTCGAGTTCATTACGATCCAGAATGCCACCGCAGACACCATCGCTACAGCGTTTCTGGAGAGGCTAAGCACCATAATCCCAGATGGACAAAGGGCCAAACTTATCGCCCAAGCTTATGACGGAGCTAGTGTAATGAGGGGAGCCACTGGCGGAGTGCAGCGCAAGATAATTGATGTCCACCAAAATGCTCACTACGTCCACTGCTTTGCACATCAGCTGAATCTCATCATGCAGCAGGCAACGTCACACATCCCCAAAATCAGAACTTTTTTTCCCGATCTTGCAGGATTTATTAGCTTCTTCTCCAGGTCAAACAAGCGAACCACCGTGCTTGACCAAGTGGTTGCCCATAGACTCCCCAGAGCCTCTACAACACGGTGGAACTTCCACAGTCGCACTGTGAACACAGTGTACGAGCACAGGGATGACCTCCTCAAGTGTTTCCAGACAATAGCCGTTTTCTGACCGCAGGGATTTTTGCAGTTCCTAGAACATAATGTTCCTATAACCCTTTTTTCTTGCTTTCCGATAGAATAAATTGCGGGATTATTTAGTTCCTCGCACCGCCGTTCCTATAACCTTTTTAGCTCCTACTCCAGAGCAGGGTCTTTCCATTTTCCCTTTTCCTAGGTCCATGTTGATTGGTCTAACTTATAAATTACACCGGTCGCTTCGTTTGTCTGTTGCGTATAATGCTACATATCATGCTGGAGCCTTCGTCTTTTGTATTTCTGTGTTAAGTAGCTACTCAATTTCTATGAATCCAGCCTAGTTTTTAAACGCTGCGGTTCGAACTCCGTTATTAGGACATTATCATCACAACATTATTTTTATAAAATTGTAAAATTTTCAGCCTCGTAATCTGAAAGAACAGCAAGCCGCGGTAGGAACCCAGCACTACTTGGGCTGAAAACAACCAGATCATCCGCATACATAAGATGATTTACACACTTATCTCCAATCATACTCCCAGTGTTACAAACATTAAACTGTGAAATGTTGTATGTAGTGCTACACTAAAGTCTAGTGACGACGCTATAAAAGCTTGTTGCGGTGCTTGCATCACGCTCTTATCCCTCCTACCAGTTCCTATGTCCACTTGACCAGTGCCAATGCAAAGAGCAAAACCGGTTTTGGGGGAGAGTAGTTAGTAGAACTGTTTAGAAGTGGACTGTTCCTATAACTACGTTCCTGTAACTACTTGGTCTGAAAGCGGCTAATCAGAGACAATGGGAACTTTGATCCTATAACTGTCAGAGAGGCTGGGGGCTTTGTGAGGATGCTTGAAGATGAGGCTTTCTGTTTTTTCCTGGCACTGTTCCACAAAATCATGCCACATGTGGACATGTTATTCAGCTGCAGAAAAGGAACATCGACCCCGTCTTCATTAAAGCACTTGTCCAGAGGTTTACAGACAGCATGCTAACGATCAGGTAAATAACTGTATTTACTATTGGCTGATAAAGCTGCTGTTGTTAGAAAGATGAGTTGCTTTGCTTACTTCCATCTGTGTTCCTAAATGTGTCATCACAGTGGAAGATTCTCATAGAGCCCATCACAATTATATTTGTTTTAGTATTTTAAAAGTAAAGAGGAGACCACTAGATTTGGGAAATAATGCAGGTAAAGTAGTTATCTATAAGTTTCTAACAACAGACTTATTCAGGTGTTCACCTGGTTAATTTGTAGATGAGGCCTAGTTGTTATTAAATATGAACTGTCATTTAGAAAACAGACAAATGCATTACACAGGATAAATGCACAGGAGAATGCTTCCAGCTAAAAAATATGATATAAAAATACTAGAAAACTAACATTTTTAATATATATATATATATATATATTACTGTATGTGTACCTCACTGGTTACTATCTAGACATAGTTCTTGTGTGTATATGAGTCAGTGGATTTACATGTGTGGGGTTACTGGGAGTCAAGAAGCCTGAATGCAAGTTAGCAACAACTTTAAACTTTATGTTTTGGATCAGGGCCTCTATTCCCTCTCTGTGTGGGGACAGTGAATCTGACCAGCAGCAGCCTATAAAGAAGCAGAGGATACTGGGACCAGGAGAACAACAGAGGCTGGCTACCGAGGTAAGTTGAGATGTAATTGTCGGTGTTTCCTCTACAATGTTTTTCAGGCCTTTTGTGGTATGTAGCCATGCAATAAAAAAATAAAAATAAAAAACCTGAACACAGTGTGCATATTGCCACATCTGACTTTGGTCAATTGATAGAGCAGGTGGTCTGCAATTTATATTTGCATCAATTTTCTCATTAGACTCTATGTGACAGAAAATCTGTGGTTTATATACCTTGTTTTGTTTTGGAAACCGATAGGGAGTTAGTGAGGAGACGTAAACGTACTATAAAGTGCATTTAGAAATAATTGTGTTAAAACCAGCCCTAAATCACAATAAATACGTTCTGAGGGAACTATTTTGTAAAACCGAAATATGTCAAATATGAACGTATGAGAGGGTCAATTACGTTTGTAGGGAACTAAATTGAACACTCGAATAACGTTCAATATGAACAGATCATGACATAGCATGTAAATAGCATAGCTTTTGCTAAGGTGGAGGTCGTGGATGGTGGACGGGCGTATAAATCCGCGACTTGCATGTCAGTGTTCGCGAGTTCAAATCCAGACCGGCACTTTGTGTGTTTTGTTCTACATTTCTTGCGTCATGCAGACACGCGATTGTCGGTTTTTGTAATGTTAACCCTAACCTTAATTCTAACCTTAACGTCAGTAACGTCATATCTAACCTTAACCGTTAGTAACCTCATGCCTAACCTTAACCGTTAGTATCCTCCTACCTAACCTTAACTGTGAATGTTGCAATATCATTTCGAACGCTATGTAATGTATGGAATGTTCTTGCATAAATCCGCTAAACGAAATGTACCGGAGCAACGTAATTCAAGTACAAATATAGCCTAATAACAAAACGTGCAGTTCAAACGTAAAAACACCCTAAATAGGTTGGAATAGAATGTAATTTAGGTTTTCAAAATAGTTTCCTGAGAACGTAATTTGGGAGAAATTCTGAGATTTACGGTTGGTTAAAACCTTAGTAATCAAACTTGAATTGTTCAGTCAGAACCACTTTCATTAAAAGATTTATTGCAAATTTAAGTTGATGTGTCTTTTACAGGTATGTGATACCATCCTTACCCATGCCAATGAGCGGTTCTCCTTCACCCAGCACCTCATCAGCGCAACACTGTTGCATGGAGAGCTGTTCCCACAACACAGTGTGAAGTTCCCTGACACAGCGCTTGAAACAGTGGAGGCATACCCCATGTTGAAAAAGGCCAAGCTCAAAACAGAACTGTCCCTCATCTATGAGAACAGTGAGTTTAAGGCTTGCAGTGGTGCAGTTATGGCCGTAACTACCATTGAGGACACCGAGGTCATGACCTCGGTATTTTTTTCTAGAAGTGTCGAAAATAGCCGACGAAACAATTACCCTTGCATCAACGGACCGTCACGTGACACGTACTTGCAGATACTGCTGTCATGTCAAAACGAAAGTAGTCGGCTGTAGCGGAGTGTTACCTTAACCAATTAAAGAACGCAATGTAGTCTCGCACAGCTCACATAAACATCAATTCCCACAAATTCGTATTCAAAATAAACTTGTCCAAACTTGACGCCATGTTAATTTCTGCCTGTGGTTTTCATTCAAATGACCGAAAATGAAAAGGCTGCAACAAACTAAATAGTAAAATAGTAAAATGTATTGGTATAAATATTGGCGATACTGGCCCTGTATTACTTTGTATCGGATTATCAAACTCAAATTTTGCAGTGTCGCCCACCCCTAATATGCAGCAAATAGCCTACAATATGAGATGCAATAGGGCTACCAATGAGATTCAAACCTATATCTTACTCAAATGCTGAAATCCAGGGGAGTTGCAGCAGCTAGCTAATCTGCACTGACAATTAAGCTAAATATTGAATGGATAATTAAGGTGTTGTTGTAACGACCGGACACAGGATGTAGAATAATAGGCCTTTTAATATCAGGACACAACCTCAAGGAAACAAAGGTACAGAAACAATAGGCAGTTCAATAAACCCGGTCCAGGCGCAGGTCAGTCACATCAGATGGGCAGAGGTACAATTCCGAATTCCAATAAACGTAATAGGGAGACAGGCTCAGGTCAAACACAGGAA
>JACXGM010011725.1:0-24909 GCA_016801145.1 Umbra pygmaea
AATGGACCTCTTAATATGTCAAAAAACGTTTGGTATACCTCTACTGGGATGCCATCCAGTCCGGGAGTTTTTCCATGTTTAAATGTTTTGATAGCTTCAAGCATTTCCTCTTCAGTAATTAGTCCTTCGCATGAGTCTCTTTGTGTAGTTGTTAGTTTTAAGTTATTATCAGGGAAAAAACTCATACAATTAATATCTGACAAACATTTCCTTACCATACTGTAATTACTTGGTGTTGCTTTCCAGATAGATCCTTTACTGTAGTAGTCTATATATAGCAAAAACATAGAGGATGAGGTGTAATTGGGTAGGGGTGCTTTTTTAGTAACTACTGGCACCCCGACTGGTAATGCACAAACAATACTGTAAAACATTAAAAAAATAATTATAGAAAGAAACTCAAAATACCAACATCTGACAAACACTCTACTTTATTAATGGTGCAATGGAACCAACCAAAATCATACAATTATTTAACACAAAAGTTCATTTCACAAAACTCAAGGATCCTTAATTATTGGCCCTCTTTAGTCAGTATTTAGTGCAACCACCTCTGGCAAGAATAACAGCATGTTTGACAGGGTAAAGGAACACATTTGGAGGGATTTTGGACCATTCCTCTATGCAGATCCTTTTAAGATCCTTCACATTCTTTGGTTTGTGCTTATCAACTTCCCTCTTCAACTCAGCCCACAGGATTGTGGATTGAGGTCCGGTGACTGAGATGACCATGGCAGAACATTGATTTTGTTATTACAGAACCATTTCTGTTTGGAACTTGATGTGCGTTTTGGGTCATTGTCTTGTTGGAAAGTCCACCTACGACCAAGTCCCACCCTTATATCAGAGGCAACCAGATTGTCTGCAAAAAATGTTTCATACTTGGTGGAAATCATTATGCCATCAATCTTCACCAGTGCCCCTGGACCTCTGGAATTTAAACAGCCCCAAAACATCACTGACCCACAACCATATTTCACAGTGGGTATGAGGTGCCTCTCCTTGTATGCATCCCTGTTTCGAAGCCTATACATGCCAATGCTGTGTCTGACCAAAACATTCAATTTTGGTCCCATCTGACCAGAGCACCTTCTTCTAGTCATAATTTAAATTACGTTTGGTAAACTCCAGGCGCTTGCCTCAGTGTCTTGGGGTCAGAAAGTTTTTTTCTTTCTGGCAATGCTTCCAAAGAGGCCATGGTGGGGAGGTGACATCTAACGGTGCTTTTTGATACCTGGTGACCCCAAGACGCCACCATGGCCTGAAATTGTTTCAGTGATTCTTGGAGATTTTGTTGCTTCTCTCGCCATCCTCCCTATCCTGGGATAGTCTCGCATGGCCAGACCTTGGATAACAACACAAGGTCTGGTCAGAATGCTAGGTTTTTTTGCCCATTCTGAAGTAGAAAAAGATTGTTCTGCCAAGTGTTCAGATTTATAACTTTTACAACCAATCACAAGTTTGATTAGGAGGGACGGAAACTTTAGCAGGATTCTTTTTATTTACTTTTTTAAATGTATTGCTTATTACAAAATCTTACTAATAATAGTACTACCGGTACATATGCATTTTCATACCATTTACAAACTCCATACTGAGTTAATACACTTCGGCAGGAATTGAGCAATGCTTTATATGAATCAGTAGCGGAAAGGCAGTGATGTCACGTACCGTTCCTTGTTAAATGTTCTGTCCCTCCTTTGTGCTCAAAATGTCATGCGAAGTTGTCCAGACGTCTATACTGTAGCCATTCTAAGATTGCAGAAGTAGCTGTCTGGCTTGCGAGACTAATCCTGGGGGACAAAATGTATTTGCTTCCTCTACCCGTGAGGTTTTCCACTGTTCTATGTCTTTAGAATTTTTTTTAATTGCCCTACTGACAGTGCTAGGTAGTATATTCACTGGGCTCTACACTAACCTTTTCCACTGGTGGCACATGCGCTACCAACTTTTTTAGTTACTGGAACAAAAACATGATTTGGTTGCACAAATAATTCGCTGTGCGGCGATAATAGATTGTATATCACAGGTGTCAAACTGGTTCCACAGAGGGCCTAGTGCATGCTGGTTTTTGGTCTTTCCCTTCAAAAAGAGCCCAATTAAGACCTAGACTGCCAGGTGAGGGGAGATCCTAACCAATTAGTGACCTACTCAAATAAGCCCGGTACAAGGTAAAAGCAAAAACCTGCATACACTAGGCCCTCCATGGAACCGGTTTGACACCAGTGGTATAGATCACTGGATATAACATGTGTGACATCATCCATTGGTTTGTGAAGATCTGACTTTAGTAATTGAATTTGCCGTTACGGGCAAATGGTCACAGACAGAGCTCCAGCGTTTCTGTGGAGATAGGACAATCTTCCAGAAAATCAACCATCTCTGCACCAATCCATCAATCAGGTCTGTATGTTATAGTGGCCAGACGGAAGCCACTCCTCAGTAAAAGGCACGTGAAGTTTGCCAAAAGGCACCTGAAGGACTCCCAGACCATGAAAAACAAAATTCTCTGGTCTGAAAAACAAAGATTGAACTCTTTGGCCTGAATGGCAAGCATCATGTCTGGAGGAAACCAGGACCTGCTCATCACCTGGCCAATACCATCCCTAAAGTGAAGCATGGTGGTGGCAGCATCATGCTGGGGGCATTTTTTTTAAGCGGCAGGAACTGGGAGTCAGGAATGAGGGATAGATGAATGCAGCAATGTATGGAGACATCCTTGCTGAAAACCTGCTCCACAGCACTCTGGACCTCAGATTGGGGCAAAGGTTAATCTTCCAATAGGACAACAACCCTAAGCACACAGCCAAGATAACAAAAGTGTGGCTACAGGACTACTCTGTGAATGTCCTTAAGTTACCCAGCCAGAGCCAAGACTTGAACACAAATGAACATCTGTGTAGAAATATGAAACTGGCTATTCACCGATGTTCCCCATCCAACCTGATGGAGCTTGAGGGGTCCTGCAATGAAGAATAGGAGAAACTGCACAAAGATAGGTGTGCCAATCTTAGCAATCGCTAGCCTAGAAATCTAGATGCACCCTAGTGTTTGAAGTTTTGCCGACCGGAAACTTCGTTGCTCTGGTTGGTTGTAGCGCTATCCTATTGCGTGCAGAGGGAATTTGAAAGACAGGCGTTTATCCCGCCCCTCGGATTGAGCACTGCCAATGGTTCCCAGACCCAACATCTTGATGTGGGTCTCGCTTGCCAGGCTAAGCAATCGTAGCATCACACTCAAAAAGACTTCAGGCTGTAATTGCTTCCAAAGATGCTTCAACAAAGTATTGATAAGAGGCTGTGAATACTTGCTTTTTGTTTTTATTTTTTTTAAATTTGCCAAGATTTCAAACACACTTCTTTCACATTGTCATTATGAGGTATTGTTTGTAGAATTTTTAGGGAAATAATGAATTTTATCCTTTTTGGCCTCTAAATCTAGTTCCACTTGTATTACTAAAGCCTACCAGAATACCAGCCATATTCAGTGGATCTTAATTGGGGATGCCGGGCTAGCATTATGTTCGGGACCGGAGTGAATGGAATGGTGTGTCGCACATCAAACCCATTGTGTGATACTGTTCCGTTTCCCCCAGTCCAGACAGTAATGCAAGCCCAGCATCCCCAATTAAGATCCATTCACTCCAATCCTGAACGTAATGCGAGCCCGGTGTTCCCAATTAAGATCCACCGACCGCGGCTGCTGAAGACACTGTGTCCTCTAACTAGTTCCACTTGTATTACTATAGCCTACCAAAAGACACTTTCTCCCTCTCTGATTTTCCACTCAGGTAGGTATCCTAAACACTGATGCGGTTAATCTCTGACTTTCTCCTCTACTCGGCCTGAGTGACTTCCTGTCCATTTTAAATCTTTTTGCAAGAGTAGACAAGTTTTTGACAATTCCTCTTTGTACAGGTGACATGCATCTGTCATATGCATGCAGGAACTTTTTATTTTGTATTTTCTTGCACTTGCCATTGTTGAAAAGAAATTCTGCTGTAGCAATATAGCTATTTAAGGAAGAGTGCAATGCGTAGAATTCCAACACAAAGTACGCACTTTTAGTATCCAATCGACAAGATTCAGGGTTGTGACGTCAAGGAGATAGGATTACAACTGAGGCCCACCAGCTGTAATTTTAAAGAGAAACTCAGTGAAGTAAATGGGATACAATTCACAAACTTACAGTGGCCGGTTTGGGAACTTCAGAACGCATCGAAAAGGTGTTCTTTGTGACAATAGTGTTGGAAATATGACCTGGAAAACGATTTTGATTTTTGGCTGGAGTGTTCCTTTAAATAAGTGGAATTTCATTCCCGGTTTAATTTTGGTAGATGTTTTTTACAATCATCTTTAAGGGTGCCATCGATTGTGAAAACTTTATTTGGAGGACATACTGTAGATTTTTTTATTTACTCAATGAATGATTTTGGTTGGTTCTATTGATTTTTACTAAAATATAGTATTTCTCACATGTTGGTATTTTAAGATTTCTCTATAATTGTAAATATGGGATTTTTTCATAATTTTTATGTCAGTATTATTATGTAGAATGTAGTAAAACATTTGAAAACCCCTTGAATGAATACTGTATGTGTCCAAATTTTTGACAGGAAATATCATATATATATATATATATAGTCTTGGTACCACGGCTATCAGCCAGTCAGCCTTTTGGATTTGAAAATTCACAAAACATTCCACATGCAGTACAATAGACATTAATTGGTTTCTCCTCTATTATACTCTAATTATTGACCCTGTTAAACACTTTTTCACCATCATTGTGCTTTCCAAAAAAGACTGTGTGCCTAATGCTGAAGACCACCGAGTTGTCCTGCCCGGAAGAGTGGGGATGTTGTCTCCAGCCAGAACTAACCAGCTGAGTGTATGCATATCCAGATGCTTCCCCTCTTTGTCCTGACACACACACAAGCTGGGAGCCATATTGTCTGTTTCATTGATGTGCCAGACCAATAACATTTGTTCACAGCTGACAATAACCCTGAGGTGAGTAGAAACCACCTGCTTTGAAATGGTTTTAGTTACTGTCATAAAAACTGCATTATGTTTTTAATGACCCTCTAAACCATTGCAATATTCATTTAATGAAATTGAGTATTTTGTCAAACAGAGGATCTATTACACAAAATTTGGGTATAGATCCCTACAGTGTTTTCTCAACATCTACAGAATAAAAGGTTAGATAGTTTATGCCCTATCTGTAGTAGTCTGGCTAATGTTAACATTAATTTTTAACTAGTCAGGTTGTAAAAGTATTAAATGTTAATATATGTTGAACCTTGAAGCAGATGGGCTACAGCAGCAAAAGACCACACACGGTGCCACTCCTGTCAGCTAAGAACAGGAAACTGATGCTACAATTTGCACGGGCCCATCAAAATTGGACAATATAAGATTGGAAAAAAGCCTGGTCTGATGAGACTTCATTGCTGCTGCGACATTCAGGTTGTTGTTTTAGAATTTGGCGTAAACAATATGAAAGTGTGGATTCATCTTGCCTTGTATCAATGGTTCAGGCTGCTGGTGTTGTAATGATGTGGGGGATATTTTCTTGGCACATTTTGGGCCCCTTAGTACCAATTGAGCATCAATTGAATGCCACAGTTTACCTGAGTGGTGTTGCTGACCATGTCCATCCCTTTTATGACCACAGCCATGGTTTAATGGCTAATTCCAGCTGGATAACACACCATGTTACAAAGCTCACATCATCTCAAACTGGTTTCCTGAACATGAAATTGACTTAATTTTATTCAAATGGCATCCACAGTCACCAGATCTTAATCCAAAAAATCACCTTTGGGATGTGGTGAAATGGGAGATTTGCATCATCATCATGCAGCCGACAAACCTGCATCAACTCTGTGATGCAATAACGTCAATATGAACAAAAACCTCTGAGGAATATGTTTTCACCACCTTGTTGAATCTATACCGTGAAGAAGGGGCGCAGATGGCTCAGTGGGTAGGGAGTCAGACTTGTAGTCAGAAGGTTGCCAGTTCGATTCCCGACTGAGCCAAATGTCGTTGTGTCCTTGGGCAAGACACTTTACCCTAATTGCTCCCAGGTCGTTGCTGTAAATAAGAAATTGTTCTTAGTCAACTCACCTGGTTAAATAAAGGTTAAAAAAAAAAATTAAAGAATTAAGGACGATCTGAAGTAAAACGGTCCAACCTGGTACTTGCAAGGTGTACCTCCTTCACACATAGCTAAAAACACTCTGGAGAAAATGACTATTTTACCAGTCTTAAGTTCGGTGTATGTTATTTAAAAGATTGCCTCTAACAGTTCTCAACAATTTTTAGATGAAGTCAATCACAACACCATCTGCTTTGTCACTAACGCCGGGTGGGCCGACTGACAACAGATTCTCATTTGCGACAGCGGCCTGGCCAAGATAAATTGCCAAGGTGCAAGATGACATGCAGTTACACATGAAATACATGTGTGATGTGGGCTGGAATGGATGACATGCTAAAGGCTAAATTCCTTTATGACAAGAAGAACACTGCTAATGCTCTACAATTTAATCTTGTGTATTCTATCTTTCAAGAGTATATTGAAAGCTTGACAGTTCCTCTAACATGTTTCTAAGCACACTTTCTGCATTTTAAGGTAAATAATTTTTGTTTTTTGTCATGATAATGGATGGCTCTTATGAACAAATGGATAGCTTGTTATTAAAAGCAGGCAGGCATCAAAGCATTTAGTTAATGTTGAAATGAATGTCGTGTGGAAAGATTGTGACATAAGTGACATTGAGCATGGCATGATTGTTGGTTCAAGACGTGGTGGACCTAGCATCTCAGAAACCGCTGACATCCTGGGTTTTCCAATTACTACACTTTAGAGTTTACAGAGAATAATGCCATTAACATAAAAACATCAAGTGAGCTACAGTTCTGTGGGCAAATATATATATATATCAAAGAGAGAGGTCAGAGGAAAATGGCCGGTAACACTTTATTTTGAGAGTACAAAAAGTGTATCTGTAGATGCTCTGCAGATTATCTGCAGACTATCAACAACATTTTAACAAACTATCTACTAATTCTAACCCTAGTCCTAACCATAACCATTCCCCTAATGTTAACCCTAACCTTAACCATTACCCTAAAACATATTCTAAACGCACCCCTAACCTTAAACTACACAATTAACTGGTTATCAATAGATAGTTTGTTCATGATATGACTATCTGTAGAGCACCTACAGATGGATTTTCGGACTTTCCAAAGTGTAACCAAATGGCCAGACGTGCTCATGTTGACAGAAAGGTCACATGCTCAGATTATCCTTTACAACAATGATATGCATCTCTGAACACACACGAACTGTATGTTTTTGTTGCATTTGTTAATGTCAAATACTCTGGATTAAAAGACTCAAGATTAAAATATACCTGGACAATCACGGTTCACACACATCTCCAATGTGCACAAATAACTTGGGTTTTTATATATTTTACCTCTCTTAGCCATTTCGTTAAATAAATGTTTTTGTTTTTGAACACAACCCTAGATCCCTACTATCCAGGCACGTCCACAGATATACGGGGGGGGCTTCAGATCATGCCCTTTTCCCTTCAAACTCAATGTCTTTAAACATTTCAAAAGTTAATTTCAATCATAGCAATTAGTGTCCTTTAGCAATAATCAATACTAATGTAACTAATGTGACAGTTCGTGCCTTCGTAGGAAATTTCCCATTATTCACTCACAACCAAGCGTTTTACCGCATAGTAATTTTAGACCCTGTTTTGGTAAGGTTGGAAATCTCATAGATGTACCCACAAAGTGTCTTCAAACCTTGCGCTTGAAAGAAACCTTTGGATTACACAACAGTGGATACTCTATCAGAATTTAAAGCACAGAGGGATTGAACTGGTGCATGTTAATGTGCAAGTTATGCTGACTAAAATGGATTTGATTGATATTTTATATACAAATCTCTGAAACCTGGTTAAATACATTAGTCAAGGATAATAAAATTGCCATAAAAAAGTCTGATTTGTTTTAGATGTGATAAGGTGGGATAGTCAGGAAATATCCATCTATTCTATATCAAACCTTATAGTATCCTAAGTTCTAAATTAGTGGTCCTCAAACCCTTCCATGGAGGGCCTAGTGTATGCAGGTTTTTGCTTTTACCTTGTACAAGCCTGATGGAGTAGCTCACTAATTGGTTAGGATCTCCCCTCACCTGGCAGTATAGGTCCTAATTATGCTCTAATTGAAGGGAAAAAACAAAAACCAGCGTACACTAGGCCCTCCATGGAAGGGTTTGAGGACCACTGTTCTAAATATTTCTGTACCTTTACCTGAACTTTTCGATTTTAATTATTGATGTGTACATTGCCCAGAATGCATATTTTTATGTAGCAGGAATATACTGTCCTATATGTCTCATTGCTTAGTCCCATTTATGTCCTCTGAGATCTAAATCTCAAATGTTTGTGACACCTGCTGTTGTAAAAATGGCTTTATAAATACATTTTATTGATTGAATGATTGTTAAACTAAAAAGCTTATTTTAAATTTTATCTGGAACTCATTATAAAATCATCTCTGAGAAATTTTACAAACCAAGACAAGTTGTTGACTAGAATACATTGATGATGTATATTGGCCCCACAGCTTTATGACTTCTCATTGGACATTTAATGACGAGGTGGCCAATCAGCTGCCCCATTCCCCTAACCTAGGTACATTTTGTACTATACATTGATAGTGGATAGAAAAGTTTTGAGATAAAGAACCACTATTTCTTCATGTCGACACGCTCTCGTCATGCTCCCTGTGCAGCACCCCAAAAACCACATTGAAGGTGTTATGACGGTACACTCTCCCGACGTGTCCAGTGTATTTTCGGTGTAAGGGTGTATTAAAAGGATCAATTCTGGAACAAATTGTATTTTCCATTTACACTATTTATTTGGTTTATCACTATGCGGTTGACACTTTCGCAGTTGTGCTCAAAAGTTTGCACACCCCTGGAGAATTGGTAATAGATGTACCATTTCCAAAAAAAACATGAAAGAGCAGGCAAAACACTGTTTTTTATTTCTCATGGGATTCATAATCAACTGTAGGTCATAACAAAATGGCACAATCATAAAACAAAACATGTCAAATACAGAAAATAATGACATGACCCCTGTTCATAAGTCTGCATACCCTCAGTTCTCAATCTCAACGGTGTATTGCCCCCTTTAGCATCAATGACAGTGTGCTGTCATTTGTGATAGTTGTCTATGAGGCCCCAAATTCTTGCAGGTGGTATAGCTGCCCATTCGGCTTGACAAAATGCCTCCAGGTCACACAGTCTTTGGTTGTCTTAAATTAATTGCACATTTGAGATCATTGTCAAGCTATAAAGTCCAAAAGCGTTCCAATCAAGGTTTTAGTGCAGAAAAACGCAAATTGTGTGCCAGTATTGTCCGATAACATGCTGCATTCATCTTGCCACTAATTTTAAAGGTTTAAAGGTTCCCCATTAGAGCTCAAACACCCCCAAAACATCAGTTAGCCACCACCATGCTTCACAGTGGGGATGTTATTCTTTTCACTATAGACCTTTTTGACCCCTCTCCCAACATAGCGCTTATAGTTGTGACCATAGTAGAGCTCTATTTTGGTTTCATCACTACAAATTACAGTGTGCCAGAAGCTGTGAGGCATGACAAGGTGTTGTCAGGCATATTGTAACTGGGCTTTGTTGTGTAGATTATCTTGTATGTCTCCCGAGGTTACCTGTGGGTTTTTCTTTGTGTACCAAACAATTATTTTGGCAGTTTTGGCTGAAATCTTTCTTGGTCTACCTGACCTTGGCTTGGTATCAAGAGATCTCCAAATTTTCCATTTCTTAGTAAGTGGTTAAGTAGTACTGACTGGCATTTGTAAGGCTTTGTATGTCTTATATCCTTTTCAACTTTATGCAGTTCCAGTACCTTATTACGCATGTCTTTTGACAGTTCTTTTCTGCTCCCCAGTATCTAGCCTGCTCAGTGCATCCACGTGAGAGCTAACAAACTCATTGACTATTTCTACACAGACACTAATTACAATTTAAAATGCCACAGGTGTAGGAAATTAACCTTTAATTGCCATTTTAACCTGCGTGTGTCACCTTGTGTTTGTAACAATGCCAAACATTCAAGGGTATGTAAACTTTTGATCAGGGCCATTCGGGGTGATTTCAGTTTTTCTGGATTACAAAGGAGCCAAACAACTATGTGATAGTTAATGGCTTCATAGGATTTAATATAAATATACATTTTATATATTTAATAATAGCACAATTTGCAGTTGACCATTACCTTTGAGATTTTGTCTGCAATAACCTGCAGATTTTTTACTTTTTGTCTTAAAAGTTGATGTTCAGAAAAACAAATGAATTGAGTATTTGAATATTAAATTAATATGAATATTGCTGAATATTATTGAGGGGTGTGTTTGATTTTGTATTTGTGCTCACATTTCTTTCTGTCCTACCGTGTATTGTAGTGTTCTACCTGTTTTTACAAATGTTTGGACTATATTTAATGTAGTTACTGTCGAAGCAGGGCTCATCTGTAAAAAAAGTTTAAGTTTGGTCTCAGTGTGACCATCGCCGCTTAAATAAATGTAAAAAACATAATTGTTAAAACACTGTGCCACTGGACGAGGCATGGCTATCGGCTGTATCGTATCCCTCACTGACATGCTACCATCGACGGTGCACTTTACATTTGTGTTGGCTTTGCATTTGGAGTCCGATGGCCTGGAACAATGTTTTTGTTTTGACATGGGTGTGTTAAGCAGAGCTTTTGCCCCACTATGTCTGGCAAAAACTATACATGATATTCTACTTTGAGTACTGTACATCAATGCTCAAGCATTATAGTGATTCCTAACTGAGGAATATATTGCTGCATCAGGACAACTAGCAATCATTGAAGGATCCATGAATGCTGCTTTGTATCAGAGAATTCATGAGTCAAAGCAGTTCTGCATGGGACAAAATTCCTCCACTGGGTTGTGAGAGACAGTGTGGATAACTACAGTAAGTTTCAGGCTGTAGACATTGCTGCTAAAGGCGGCGTAACCGGTTTTTGAGACTATGGGGTGATTTATTTTTCATGCAGGGTATTGCATAACTTCCTGTAATGATTAAAATAAATAAAAATGTTTGTGTTTACTCAAGATCCTCTTTAAGTATCACCCTTAAACTGGAAATTACACAATTTTTTACTACTTTGCAAACAGACAATAATGTCAAATAAATCAAATGTTTTTTAATGCACCAAAGCTTTTGAGGTTTTAAAACAGCTTCTATTTCACTCAGAATTCCCTGATGTAGAGTAAGGCATTGTTGGCTGTAAGAACTGATCCAGTTAGAATGTTGGAGAATGATGTGGTCATGAATGTTAAAATGACCATACAGTTGTATGCAAAAGTTTAGGCACCCCTGACAATTTCCATGATTTTCATTTATAAATAATTGGGTGTTTGGATGAGCAATTTCATTTGGATCTATCAAATAACTGTAGGACACAGTAATATTTTCATATTGTTCAACATTATGGTTTAGGGGAAAGCTACAAAAAGCTATTGCATAAATTTAAGCTGTGTTAAGCTGTGCACTTTGAAAAACATAGTGAGGAAATGTAAGACCACAGGCACAGTTGTTGTTAATTGGCTAGAAGTGGCATGCCAAGTATAATATTGGAGAGGCAAAGGATTGTGAGAATGGTCAAAAACAGCCCACAGACCACCTCCAAAGACCTACAACATCATCTTGCTGCAGATGGTGTCACTGTGCATCATTCAACAATTCAGCACACTTTGCACAAGGAGAAGCTGTACGGGAGAGTCTTCTTCTTCTATGAGGTAATGGCGGATTGCAACCTACCGAAGGTGCGTACACCGCTACCAACTGTACCGGAGTGTGAGGCCGGTCACAGCCCACGCAATTCAGCACCACCCAACACCCTAGAAAAGTAAAACACCCCCCCCACCTACTACCTACCCTCCTCCTTTACCTTCATCAGCTCATGAACCATCACCCCCGTGATGTCAATGACACCCAGAAACTCCGTAGCAAGCACCCACTACAACATCTATCCTAGCATTCCTTCCCTTAACCTGGCTACACACATTCACCACAATACACAGAAACGCCAAAAACTCAACCCTGCCCACCACCAACGAATCCTTACCAACCACACACTCATGCTTACACTTCTCAGACAACACCACCTTGCGAACACCCACACCATCCTCCGACACCGGGCCTGCACCCCGCTCCTTCTCCACCTGCACACCAACCCCAAGTCCCCCCACTCTCTGCACCGCTTCCGCATACGCGATCCTATCCACCATCTTAACCCGCTGTGCCTCCGCCACCTTCTTCTGAACCACACCCCCAATACGCAGCACCGTGCTCCCCACCACAATTACAACACCTCACCACGTCCCCTACCCCACACTTGCCATACTCATGAGCAACCCCACACCTACCCTTCCCTCTGCACACAGCAGCCACATACCCCATCCGCTGACAATTAAAACACCTTAGTGGCGGTGGCACATATTCCCTTACATAAAAACTAAGATACCCTAAGTGCACCCTACTCGGCAAAGGCCCCCCAAACTCCAACAACACCCTGGGACTCACCTTATCTAACCCCAACGCCCTACTGCCCAAACGTCTCGCCTCCAACACCACCCCACCCGACACAATCTCCTTAAGGTCCTCCATGGACAGATCCTCTGGCAAACCTGTGATCACCCCTCTCAAATTCACCGCACTCCCAGGCACCATACACTTCACCTTACCACCATTCAACATCTCCAACTTCAGCACCTTATCCTTCTGAGCCATACTACCCGCCACAATAAGAACCCTCCCACCACTCAAACACCTAGCATCCACAACCCTCCCAACATGATCCCTGATTGCCGCCGTGAGTGCCACCAGGTGGAACATCCTACCTGTCGGGGCTGAAAACACCACCATCACCTTATACCCTTGCTCCCCACCACCAATTGCCGGCCCTACACCCTATCCCGAACTCTCACCACCCTCTTTCTTTCGTGCCCGCTTCTTCTTCCTCCGCACATAACGTGATTGCTAAAACCCTACCCCCACACCAGCAACCCCCACACTCCCATCCAAACTCCCAGCCATGCAGACCTCACTCACCGCATGGTTGTCGCGACCCGCCACCACCCCGGGAGCCTTTCTGCCCTCACCTCGCCCTCCTCTCTCACGCAACAAATCCAATGCCCCAATTTCTGCTCTCTCCTGCTCATACTTGGCAATACTAGCACACCCAAAGAAGGCCTCCACGTCAAACGCAGCTTCCGGTCCACGCTTTATTTCGCAAGAGCCTCTCCAGCTTGCTGTCGACATTTCTCACCAATCGGTATGACGGCCTGTACGGGAGAGTGATACGGAAGAAGCCTGCACACACACCACAAACAGAGTCACATGAGGTATGCAAACGCACATTTGGACAAGCCAGCTTTGTTTTCGAAGAAGGTGCTGTAGACTGATGAAACAAAGATGGAGTTATTTGGTCAAAACAAAGGGCATTATGCATGGCGGCAAAAGAACACAGCGTTCCAAGACAAACACTTGCTACCCACAGTAAAATTTGGTGGAGGTTCCATCATGCTGTGGGGTTGTGTGGCCAGTGCCAGTACTGTGAATCTTGTTAAAGTTGAGGGTCACATGGATACCACTCAATATCAGCAGATACTTGAGAATAATGTAGAGGAATCAGTCACAAAGGTGAAGTTACGCCGGGGATAAATATTTCAACAAGACAACGACCCAAAACACTGCTCATAATCTACTCTGGCATTTATGCAGAGGAACAAGTACAATGTTCTAGAATGGCCATCCCAGTCCCCAGACCTGAATATTATTGAAAATATATGGAATGATTTGAAGTGGGCTGTCCATGCTCGGCAACCATCAATCCTAACTAAACTGGAGATGTTTTGCAAGGAGGAATGGTCCAAAATACCTTCATGCAGAATCCAGACACTCATTACAGGCTATACTAAGCGTATATAAGCAGTTATTTCTGCTAAAAGAGGCTCAACTAAATATTGATGTGATCTTTCTGTTGGTGTGCCCAAATTTATGCACCTGTCTAATTTCGTTTTGATGCATATTGCACATTTTCTGTTCATCCAATAAATCTAATTTAACTACTGAAATATTACTGTGTCCTTCAGTTATTTGATAGATCAAAATGAAATTGCTGATCGAAAGACCCAATTATTCATAAATGAAAATCATGGAAATTGTCAGGGGTGCCTAAACTTTTGCATATGACTGTATCTATATAATCACTTGTCAGTCAATGGTATAAAGGACACCATGTTATTTCTGGAGGTTTATTAGAATTATAATATTCTAATACAATTTCATGTTGTTAAAATGCTTTCAGTTCCAATTTAACAATTTCACAGAGCAATTATTCAAGCTGCTTTGTGATCACTGTACATGTTAGGTTACTTCCTCATCTGCAGTTACTTGCACATGCATCAGTGTTACTGTTTTGTCACCATGGTTTATATATTTGCATAACCTTCAATCCGACCTCATTTTGCACAAATAGTTTTCTTTTGAGTTTTCTGTTGTGAAACTTTGTGTCAAGCTGCTTTTTGATCACTGAATGTCAGCCAAGATTTGAAGTTGGATGGGCCCCCAAATAATAGATGGCCTTATGTACATTTTAAATGTCATCAGTTTAATACATACAGGCAGGCTAATCTGATAATGCCAGTGAAAAGTCACAAATTAAAATGCATGTCCTACCTAGAGATTTTATTTTATAATAATATCAATTGCTAATCTGTGAAACCTTCAATACCTTGCTCTCAGATCTATATTAAACTAACATAGGGCACGAATGATGAATGACATGGCCAATGTCAACCGTATATTTTCATATAATACCCCATGTGAATAAAGCAGAATGAATTCCCTTTCAGGTTCTATAACATATTTTAAGGTATTATTCTTCCTATTATTTGATTTCTGAATGCACACAGTAAGTATATGTATACATTACTTTCCAAAATTCTTACAGCCTAGATATTGTTTGACTCAAATCTAGTTGTAATAGTTTTTTGGGTTCTGCATTAGTGTGTCAGTAGAAATGTATTTCCAAAACTTGATCTGCCATAAAATGCAATGCTAGAGAGAATAATATACACTTTTGTTAAATAAATATTCTGTAATAGACCTGATTTCAGAAGATGACCTTTTAGGTATATCAGCCAGTGCATGATGACACAATGATAAAAAACAGGTATGCTAATGATCAATAAAATAATGCACTGATAGAACCAACTTAATTAACTGAAAACGAAATGGGTGAAGAAGGAATTACACTGGGTGAAGGTCAATCAAACTAAAAGGTGAAGGTGGGAAACATAACATTTTTTGTAGTTAGTTTTTCACTGTTTTCTGCTCATTACAGTTTAAGTTTCATTATTTGGAACTTTCATTTCTATATTTTTGAAAGCATCTTCCATTTATAGATTTTCTTTGTACAGGTGCCTAAGTCTTGCACAGTACTGTGCATTTGTGCTAATAACTTTGCATACCCTGGCAGACATTGTGACATTTCTGCATATATTTTGAAAATATGTATGTTTGTGCAAAATATCTGACTGTAATGTAAGGATAGTGATCATATGATGCCATAAATTATCACATAGTTGTTTGGCTCGTTTGTAAACCATACTGATAATAGAAATCACCCAAATGGCCCTGGTTAACTACCTATGAATGTTTGGCATTGTTGCAGCCACAAGGTAAACCTACAGGTAACCTCGGGCGACATACAGACTGCTCTGGAAAGACAGTGTGGTTGTTTCAATGAGTATAATACGACGATACTAGAACTAAAATGAGATGCATGGTCGAGTTGCCAGAAAGAAGCCTTTACTGCACCAGTGCCACAACAAAGTCTAGTTACAATATGCCTGACAACACCTTGATACGCCTCACAGCTTCTGGAGTGATGAGACCAAAATAGAGCTTTATGGTCACATCCATAAGCACTACGTTTGGAGAGGAGTCAACAATGCCTATAGTGAAAAAAAGACCATCCCCACTGTGAAGCGTGGTGGTGGCTCACTGATGTTTTGGGGGGGGGTGAGCTCTAAAGGCACAGAGAACCTTGCAAAAATGCAGAGGCAAGATAAATGCAGCATGTTATCGGACAATACTGGCAGACAATTTGTATTCTGCAAAAAAAAGCTGCGCATGGGACACTCTTGAACTTTCCAACATGACAATGACCCTAAGCACAAGGCCAAGTTGACCCTCCAGTGGTTACAGCAGAAAATGTTGAAGGTTTTGTGGCCATCATAGTCTCCTGACCTTTATCATCAGGCCATTCTGGGGAGATCTCAAACGTGTGGTTCATGCAAGACGACCAAAGACTTTGAATGACCTGGAGGCATTTTGCAAAGACAAATGGGCAGCTATACCACCTATAAAAATTTGGGCCCTTATAGACAACTATCACAAATGGCTGCACGCTGCCATTGATGCAAAAAGGGGCAATACACCATATTGAGAACTGAGGGTATACAGAATTTTGAACAGGAGTAATTTCATTATTTTCTTTGTTGCCATGTTGTGTATCATGATTGTGCCATTCTGTTATGACCTACATTTGAATATGAATCCCATGACAAATGAAAAAAAAAGTTTTGCCTGCTTACTCATGTTTTCTCTGAAAATGGTACATCTATAACAAATTCTCCAGGGGTATGCAAACTTTTGAACACAACGCTTCATTCTAACTAAGCTATTGGCCATCATTATTCAAATAATTTCATATTTGCCATCTTACTTATATGCTAATGGCTTGTTCTGTTATCAAATTGGAAAAAATAACTAACATCAGCTAACACAAATAATCTACAAGTTGTATCAAAACATCAAATGAATATCACCATTCTGGTACTTCCATTATTGTTCTGTAAGGAAAATGTACAATCTTTGCTTCAGTTAGCATCTCTAATGTCTTTTTTCCATGAAGTGAAACTTAAAAAACCTCATGTTCACTTCCTGCATCATGTTTAAAAAAAACACCACAGAGATGGCTAGAGGTTCTCACGTTTGAGATTTGGTGTGATCAGACTGTGATAAAACCAGTTGAATTAATGTTCAGTTATGAACATCCTCTTTCAGATGCCATTAACTGTTAGTTTCTAGCATGTTTTGTTCAGGAGTTATTAATATAAACATCTGAGTTGATGCTCTGGAACATTGATTGGCTTTGAATGGTAAAGCGATGTGATTGGGTGGGCCAAATGCCAAGTGGGTGGACCTGGACCCACCCAGGCTCATCCACAGATCTGTAGCTGCCAAATGTGCAACGTGTCTTCCTCATGCACATGTATGCGTCAGTGTGTGTCATTGTTAATGTTATGGCACTATGGTGTATTTTGAATAACCTTAACCTTACCTAATTTTGCACATTGTAATTTAAGTATTTTGTGTATTGTACGTGAAACGTTGTGTCACCTTTGCACTGTCTTCCTTTATCTTGGCCAGTTGCCATTGGAAATAAAAATCTAGTCACAGTGCTATGAATCTTACACAGTTGATTAACTGTCCGACTTGCTTAAATACCAAATGTCCAGAGAAGTCCACTGTAATCAATTTGATTCTGATGAATGTTCCACATAAATACTATGCGACTAGTGTTTTCTGTAATGATTTAATTGATCATTGTGCTGTTGTTGCTGTTAGAAATGCAAAGATACTGAAGACAAAACCTTGTCCAATTTGTAAGAGGAAATTGAAGAACTTCAATGAGCAGGCCTTTTATCATGACTTGTATTATTTTGACTGGAATCAGATTGTTTACTCCTGATGTGGAAACTGCCTGGAGCCCTTCATACGATGACCTTGTAGGAATTAGACAAAAACATGTTCCTTTGTGGAGGTACAGGGTTAAGGGGCGTGATAATTTATGGTTTTATTCAGAGTTATCTGGTTTTATTCATGAACGTGACTAAGGCAAGGAAAACAGGTTTTGATGCTATGAAATAAATATACTGCTCTCATCAGGAAAGCCAAGTCTGAATTATTTTCTACCAGCTACCACTGAAAACCTAAATTATCCTAGAAAGTTTTGGAAGGCTACTAATTCATTGTCTGGTAGTTCTAATGCTAATGAATTATTGTCACGTATAAGACGCTGTATATAAGAAATCTGGTATGCTGAATTTTTTTTCAGTAGCATTTTGTTGCAAATGGGACGTTTTTCAATTCAATTTTATCAGCCCTTTGTAAACCCTTGTAATAGTAGTAGTGTAGTAGTACCAGTGGGAGCTGGTCAAATTATATTTTTTTGCTGAGCCACTTTTCTGACCCTGAAACTTAATGAAATTCCAAGTATCTGGAAGTCAGCGTTTGTTCTGACACTATTAAAAGGTGGGGATCTAACTATTTTAAACCGTTGAAGACCAATTTCTAAGCTGTCTTGCTTTGCCAAAATTCTTGAAACACTTGTCAGTGAAGAATTAAAGGAGTTTCTGTACACAAACTAAAGCAGAGTTTCTCAAACTTTTTTCAATATTGTACACCCTTTGAAGTGCCTTTTTAAGCCAAGTACACCTTAACCAGCACCAAGTACCCCCTGACCAGCGCAAAACATTTTTGGTTGAAAAAAATGTCTATATAAAGAGGTACAATACAGCGCCAGCAGTGATAGATTCACTAAAAAAAAAACATTTTTAAAACAAAAACATTTAAATGCTACATTTCAAATGTTTAGAATCCATCACTTTCATTATTATAGTTTAATTATTTAGGATCTATGCTAAATTTTCATGTATCCCCTGCAGTACTCCAAATTACCCCTAGGGGAACACATACCCCCATTTGAGAAACACTGATCTGCAATGCCTATAGAAAATCCTCATACCCCTTTGAAAAAATGACTTTTTTGTCCTACAGCCTGAAATCAAAACCCAATAAAATATATTTGTTTGTTCCAGCTTTATTTACACATTCTGCCTTACAACATTCAAGTAACATAAAAAAGGCAACAGTTCAGAAATCTAAAAAATAAATGGTAACAGAGTTGGAAAAGTGAAAGGCCCTATGATTTAGTTCTTTGTAGAACCATCTTTTGCTTTAGTCAACAGTCTGTTTGGATTAGTCTCTATTAACGTTGCGTACCTACATTGCTGAGGAGCAACAACCTCCAAAATAATGTTGCCACCTCCATGCTTCACAGTAGGTATGGTGTGTTTTGGGTGGTATGCTGTTTGGTTTTCACTAAATATGTCACTAGCAGTTCATTCCAAAAAGTTCAATTTTGGTCTCATCCATCCACACTGATTAGAATCTTCCAAGTGTTTTTCTTTTGCAAATGAGACTCCATGTGTCCCTTTCGGAAGAGGTTTCTTTCTTGCCACCCTACAATAGAGGCCAACCTTGTGTAAAGCTTGTGAGATTGTCACAGACTGACCAAACTCAGCCATAAAGACTTGTACTGTATTTCCTTTAAAGTTGCCATTGGCCTCCTGGTAGCTTCCCTGTCCTCCTAGCGCAGTCATTCAGTTTGGAGAAACAGCCCGATCTAAGCAAGGTGTTGTGGTGCCACACGCTTCCACTTTTTAATAATGCTTTGACTGGTAATCAGAGGGATAGTTGAATCCTTTTAAATCTTTTTGTATCCATCTCCTAACTTGTGCCTTTCCATAACTTTGTACCAGCGGCCTTTCAAAAGCACCATTCAAATCCTGATGTATTCTTTGTGTTGCCATGCAGTACAAGTAATGGACTCATCATGGAACAGACAGTTTTCTTATGAAGTAATCAAAACCACTACAATGATTTCAGGTGGGGGCCAATTAGCATGGTGTGTGATCTGGGAAGTGACTGGTTGTACCTGAGCAAGTTTATAATGGGTACTCAAAGTGGCTGATCATTTAAGCAAACCAGGTATTTCACTGATTACATTTTAATAATAATTGTTATGGATTTGTGTAAATGTTATTTTCATTTTGATGTTGAGGGTTATAATGTGTAAATACAGCTGACAAAAGTTAGATTTAATTAAATTTCCAGGGTGTAATGTGACAAAAGGTAAGGATTTTGGTATGATGATTTTCTATAGGCACTGATCAGTCTGTCTTCTGAAAGCAATAGCACAATTACTGCAGCCATGAAGGTTGTTAATGACATCACTGATGCTATGGATAAAAAAAACAGTAGTGTGACTCTATTGATCTTTCTAAGGCTTATTGATCTTTCTAAGGCTTTTGATACTGTTGGTCGTATTATACTGAGGCAGAGGTCGTCAACCATCAGCCTTTCTGCGCATGCGGTTGAATGGTTTGCCAACTTTCTTACTGACAGAACCCAGTGCTCGCAATATGATAGAATTATGTTTGATTGACTTGCTGTATTGAATAATGTACTCCAAGGATGTGTACTTGGTCTCGTTCAGTATATACATAAATTACTAAGCTAAAGATGTCCAAAATGCACCAAAGAATTCACTTATGCTGATGACATTTTTTGTTGTGCAGCTACTCTGACTGAAGCATTACAGAACATTTTGTTGTGCAGCTACTCTGACTGAAGCATTTCAGAACATTTAATCTGCTTTTAATGCTGTACAACTCACATATTGTGTAAATTAAGCTCATCCTGAATACTGATTAAAAAAAACTTAGGGTGTTTTCTAGGCTAAAAATTTTAACTTACTACTTGTCAGGGGAATGTGACTGAGTCTGTAACTTCTTATAAATAACATGCATTTTTACAACTTGTAAAAAAACTGAAGCTAAAATTGGGTTTATATTTTAGAAGTAAGGTTTGTTTCCATATGATGCCAGAAGATAGCTAGTTTCAGCTACTTTGGTGCCTGTGCTGGATTCTGGTGATATTTTATATATTAATTCCTCTGCTCAGTGTTTAAGATCAATAGATACTTTAGATAATTTATAACATGGTACATTAATATGTATTTTAAATGGCAAGGCACTTACACATCTTTGCACTTTATATGCCTGGGTTGGCTGGCCATCTCTAGGCACTCGTAGGCTCAATCAATGGTATACTTTAATTTTTTGGGACATTTGTTTGTCAACACCTTTTCTGGTTATTTAAATTTTTTACGGAAAGCTCCTGGTTCCAAGTTGCCCGGACTGCGTTTAGGAAAAGGGCCTTTAAGGGCTCTGGCCATTTCCCTTGAACTCGCGCTACAGGGTCAGTTGAATATTGATCAACTGGTACCGCTTAATGATCTTAATTCCTTGATGAAATACCTTTAACCAAATTCTTTAACCTGTAATTGTTTTTAATATGAAGTTGACCTTTTATTATGTTTAATACTATGATTTTGCATATGGTGTTTATGTTTTGTTGTGTCTGTGGTAACTTTCTGCTGCCTATTTTGGCTAGGACGCTCTTGAAAAAGATACCTAATCTCATAGAGTTTTTTTCTAGCTAAATAAAGGTAAATAAATAGATAGATGGTCGGCATGTATGACCAACAATGTAATTTTATTCACACCCTTACATGCTCCCTTACTTGCTCACCAGCCAGGTAATTCCGTTTCGGTACACTTTATAAAAAATACTCCAGTGTTCATTTATCAATGCCATTTCCCAGCCAATTAATTTAATCCCTAGGTCGAGAAATGATGACATGCCTCATTCTATCATCTACCATTGTCCATGACAATCCCCACCCCACCTAACACTATTCAACACGCATGAAACAAATGCAAAAGAGAACTCTTGAGGTAAGATCTCCAGTCAACGAGGTGAGGTTCTTATGGTAGATCCCTTAACCTTGAGTTCCCCTGTACCCAGTCCCTGTGCATATTCCTGGGGCATTGGCTCCACAGCTCAGCCACTTCTGCAGTTCATATGTCCTCTGTCAGTCCATTTTTTATCCTCTGTCTCATCTCCTTAGCATGCTGTTTGCTCTTTTCCCTTTTTGCAAGTCGCTGTTAATCAGAAAGAGAAACACATACATTAACAACACAAAACAACATAAACAATACAATCCATTAAATATTACATGTCTTGTACTAAAAGCACAAGTTGCTGATAATAGTCACCTCGTCTTTCAAACAAACCCTCATGGCGCGGTCCATATCGTTGCAATGGCCAAAGAATTTCAGGACATTGTGCTGAGGATAATGACAATAATGACATTAACTGAAAACAGATACAGTCTACAGCAATAGAGAACATCTTTTGGACCTACACTGTGTGCACAATTATTAGGCAAGTCAGTATTTTGACCATATCATCATTATTATGGATATGTTCCAAATCCAAGCTGTATAAACTGGAATTCTTATTGGATTTAAGCATAGCAGGTGATGTGTAATTGTGTAATGAGAGAGGGTGTGGCTTAAGTAGATCAACACCCTATATCAAGGTGTTCATAATTATTAGACAGCTTCTGTTCCTCAGGGAAAATTGGCCAAAAATTTAATTTAACAGACTCAGAAAAATAAAAAATTGTAAAAGTATTTCAGAGGGATGCAGCACTCTTAAAATATTGGGGCGTGATCACAGAACCATCAAACGTTTTGTTGCAAATAGTAAAAAGTCACAGGAAACTTGTTGAGCAAAAAGATGCAAACTAACAAACAAAAATTTGAGAAGACTCAAACGTGAAGCTACCAGGAACACATTATCCTCCAGTGATGTCATATTCCAGAACTGCAAACTACTTTGAGTGCCCAGAAGTACAAGGTGTTCAGTGCTCAGAGACATGGCCAAGGTAAGACAGGCTGAAACCCCACCACCACTGAACAAGACACAGAAGTTGAAATGTCAAGATTTGGCCAAGAAAAATCTGAAGACAGATTTTAAGGACTGATGGGATGAGAGTGACTCTTGACAGGCCAGATGGATGGGCCCGTGGCTGGATCAGTAAAGAGCACCAAGTTCCACTTCAACTCAGACGCCAGCAAGGTGAGAGTGGAGTACTGGTATGGGCTGGTATTATTTAAGATGAGCTAGTCGGACCTTTTAAAGTGGACTCAAACTCAACTCCCAAACCTACTGCCAGTTTTTAGAAGACGCATTCTTTATTTTCTTTTTTGTAATTTCTCGATTTTCCTCACTTTCCAAGTTCCTCTCTAATCTTGCCTTGTTGGCAGTTCCACAACTCCTAGTACAGATCTGTGGGATGACATAGGGCACGAACATGGTTCATCCAACCACATGTCGGCTGAGCCGCTGATGCTTGTCGTACTTTTCATTAAACATGGAACGCACAGGATTATTACGTTCAGCGACTATACTTCCGCTATTGAATTCACAGGTGCCCGAACTGAACACAAGGTGTCGATGGAGAAGTCTGGATCTTTCAAGAAAACCATTATTTTTATGCAGGACAAAGCTCCATCAAATGCATCAAAGTACTCCACTGAGTAGCTAGCCAGTAAAGGCCTTAAGGATGAAAGAATAATGACATGGCCCCCTTCCTCACCTGACCTAAACCCTATTGAGAACTTGTGGTCACTTCTTCAAAGCTTGATTTAGAGTGAATGAAAACAGCACACCCCTCTGAACAGTGTCTGGGAGGCTGAGGTTGCTGCTGCACAAAATGTTGATCGTCAACAGATCAAGAAACGGACAGACTCCATTAATTAAAGGCTTTTGACTGTTATTGAAAAGAAGGGTGACTATATTGGTGTGTTTATTATTCTCACTTTAACAGATGAAAATCAACAAGTGAGATATTCTGCACACTAATATTTGCCCAACAATTGTGCACACAAAGGAATTCTTCAAAGTCAAGACCTCACTTTTAGTTTCTTAACTATTCAGGTTTGATTTGAATTCAAATTTTGGATAGATCGAGAGCACTGTAGTTGTTCAACAATAAAATGACTCCTCAAGAATACAACTTGCCTAATTATTGTGCACACAGTGTAGGTATTTCAAATGTTGGTTTTGGTGTGACATGGTGTTAATTTCAATCCCTAGTTGTCACAGATGCCTCAGGAGTTACGGAGTCAGACTTGTAGTTGGAAAGTGGCCGGTTCAATTCCTGACTGTGCCAAATGGTTTTGTGTCCTTGGGCAAGGCACCCTAAGATGCTCCAGGGGGAGTGTCCCTGTACTTATGTCGCTCTGGATAAATGTCTGCTAAAAGACACAAATGTAAAATGCCACTGCTCAGATACAGTAGGCCTATACATTTACACTAGAGGTCTTCATGGATCCACCATACCCAAAAATCTGAGTTCCGACCCGAGAACCTAATGGGTGTGGATCCATTATTTGTTTTTAACTCTGATCTAGGTCGGATGTGTCATAATTGCAATGGGTCTCGGATATGTGTGCAATTACGTATTTACCGACTGGACTCGATGGACCCGTCTTTTGTTAATTATATGTTTGAGGTAATAAAAATGTGTCAGTCTTGAATGCTACCCAGACCAAGGACTGTGCCATAGCCAATTATAAAACCGATATGCAAATTAGCCATGTGTGCAGGGTGCCATTTTGTTCACTCTGTTTACGATGAAATGATGCAGATAATTTTAAATGTTTTAATTTTAATTGTGTCAATTGAACGCAACTCTGTTTATAATGTACCAGTCGTGATCAAACAACTAACAGGTAGGGTCTCTCTCTACCTCACTCATCAACAACAGAGCAACTAGCCAGAACATGATGATCAATCTAACAATGGCATGTAGAAAACTCCATTCAAAGCTCTAATTTACACTGCTCAGATACAGTAGGCCTATGGTAGGTATTTACACTGCTCAGATACAGTAGGCCTATGGTAGGTATTTACACTGCTCAGATACAGTAGGCCTATGGTAGATATTTACACTGCTCAGATACAGTAGGCCTATGGTAG
>JACXGM010011726.1:7720-24824 GCA_016801145.1 Umbra pygmaea
TGGTCTGACCTCTGCCTTGTTCATGGATTATTCTGCCTTTGGATTTCCCTATTGTACTTTAGCCTGATATTAACATTTTGCTATTCCGGTCTGACCCCTGCCTTGTTTTGAATTAATTCTGCCTTGGTTTGTCCTATGGTGCTTTAGCCTATAAGAGTTGCTGTTTGCGATTCTATCAGACACCTTACTTTTGACTGTTTGAATTAAATAAACATTCTTGTTCATTTTTACCTCTGAGAAGTTTATCATTACAAGTAGGTGACAGGAACGAATGAAGGACACAAGTTATTAGGCTATTCGGTGCATACTGTACTGCCCTACAAAGCAAAAAGGCAGTAACTGCATTTTTGGTCAAAAATGAGTTATTATCATTTTCATGACATTCAAGGCATCCTTTGTTATGTGACAAAACATCTTATCTCAAATGTGTGTCGTTTTGGAGAAAAATTGTAGTTGTTTGTACAATAACTGCAAAAAGCCCTAGTGAAACAAAGCATGAGTACAGTAACATCCATTACTGTATTCTTGTTATGTTTTACCTAACAAAAAAAGAATCGTGTTGCTGCGCAGTGAAGTTACTGTTTCCACGGTGAACACCCACAGCCGATTTCGCGGCATCCTCACGAGACGGTTTTAACATTTGCGATTTCACCCTTCTAAAAAATGTAATCCTAATCCGTACAGTACTTTTCGAATTATCCTACTAACTAAAAGAAAGACAGAAACAGCACCAAAAGATGAACTTTGGGCGGAGGAAAAACTTCTAAAGGCATCAGGCTATCCCATAACATCCAGCGATTTCCAGCGAGTTGAAATTCCAAATTGTCCGTTTTATGCACCAGGGATGTGGCACTGGAGAGATACAGGCTCGGTAGAGATGGCTTGTGTGCTATGCCATCCTTAGCATAAAATCATCAATTAATATTATTATTATCTTAATTATATATATTTATTTATTATTAAATCTATGTTTAGTAATTTGAAATATCTGTCCCATGTATTAATTTAATTCAGTACTTTGTGTTTATAAACCTACTGAAACAGATACTGCACCATATAAAATCATCAACTTGTTTATCTTAGTTATCATCATAAGAGTTTGAAAAGCCTTAGAAACACTTTTGCAAAATGATTTTGTTTTGCTCTGTTGAATTGGGGTTTAACTTGCCTACATTGTTCAAAAGAAAAGTTGTTTTACAATGCCTTAACATTAATGCGATTTGTAGGTAGCCTATAGCAGATTAATTACAGATACAGAATCATCCCCAGACACACATTAATCTAATACTCAAAATAATAATGTGGTCCTATTCAAAATATAGTGTCCCCATTTGGGCCTTGATACAGTTTAGCAATGTGAGACTTTAAGCAGCTGTTTCAGCACCAGAACAGCTTTCCTGGTGGAAAATATATTGACCTAAAATGGTCAAATTAGTTTTGGTTTTGGTATATCCGTGTTCAGGAAAACAAATGGTTCTAATTATTTCAAATACAGTGTATCTAACACACCCAGAGACCAAGTTCTGGCAAAATAGTTTTTGGAGAATCTGTAGTTACTGCCTTTTTCCTTGGTATGGTGCCACGTTTTTGGTAAGTAATACAAAGCAAGAACACAGTAACTGCAAAATAGGGGTAAAATATCATATTAAATATGAGGATTGATATGTACAAAGAATAAGCTAATATAAAGTTACAAAAACAGCCACATGTCCAATAATCTAGCTACAACTACTTAGCTGGATCACAGGATAACTTTAAAGTCATTTTTCTCACTTCTGCACTCTGTGTAGTTACTGCCTTTTTGCTTTGTAGGGCAGTGTAACTGTACAAAACGGCATGAGGAACGCCCCGGACCTAGTCTATGAAAGCCACCTTCAGGAAGGAAAGACAAATATTGGTAATTTGCAACACTTCTGGGTGAACAAAAGTGGTATTTCTGAGTTCTGACATACTAACGTTAAGAAATATATCTTAAAGGAAATGCGATGTAGCCTATTTATATTTTGTTCAATAGATTACAGTGATATACAGCTATAATTGTGTACAGATTTATAATAAAACAATCAAATACCTTAACAGAATAATATATGATTAGGTCATTATCCCTGTTTTGAAGAAAGTAATTTCAAACAGACATTATCATTTAACACAAAACCTCTGAAATGCTTAGGGCAAATTCGAACACAAACGGCTATTGCGTTCGCGTTTACAAACGTGTTTCTCTCACTTTAGCTAATTAGGGAAGGAGACGTAAACCATTGACATCTGTAATAAATATTACACATTCTTTACCTGCAAGGTAACTGATGTTCTTCTGGATATGTAGGAATTTACTTTTCTATATTTGAATTGGCTGATTGGCAACATCTAAGAAATAGCATATTTTAGATTGATAAATGTTTGCATAGTTCTTAAAAGTACTCGTATCGGCAAGTAGGCTACCCAAAATGAAATACTCTGTAGGCTACTTGTACTCGTTCCACAAAAAGTGGTATCGGCCCATCCCTACCATAGAATGTACAATCAGTATCATTGCCCTGCGCTAGCCTACTTAAAAATTATATTCAGCAGTCTATTTGGGTCAATATAAATGAAAAAAGGGAAAACGGGACCTCCTTAAAAATAGCAAAACTGGCTGTTGATCAGCTAAGCCCACTTAGCTTAACTTTCATAGCTTAAGATATAGTAACGTGGGATCGCAATAACTAAACGTTACTATGAAAAAATCGAAGACACGGATATGGAGAAAAAAGTTATCAGAATTAATGTTGGTGCAATGCTAGCTAACCAACAGCAAGCAAACTCAAGGGCAATGTTTCTAGATGTTAACCATAGGTATGACTATGCACCACTTGAAAATAATGCGGTTTGTCACTAAATTACTTTAATTTAAATGCTTCCGGGTACATCAGTGAAAACGCCGGGACTACCGACACATTACTGAGAAAGAAGCTTTCGGAGTCAGTGCGGTACCAGGTCAGCAAGCTGCTGATAGTCTCAAACTAGCACAAACCATAATCTAGCATTAACAAAAACATTGGTAAAACAGTATCATAGGGTAGGCTATACTTAAATTAATATTACTGTACAAGATAGGCGGCGGTAGCCAAGTCAGGAATGTAATATTAAAATGTATGACGTGCCAACGAACATCTATGCCTAGTTGAAATGTTTAATAAATTATGTGAGTAGTAGATTATATAACATTATAAACCAAAAAGCTCCTAACCTCCATTGATCTCACAAGTTGCCAGTAAGATGGGAGGCGCAACGGCGAACTCTGGTCTCAGGGAGGATTTTTTTGCAGTGACAGTAAATGATACGCTGCAAGAAACACTAGTGCTTGCGCACATACTGCTGTTTTGGCGCTCAATGTTCTGATTTGCTTATTTCTTATTTACTTGTTTAAAGGAGGCAATACAGAATTACTGTTGGTGAAATTATAATCAGACCCTCTCAGACCCCCCCCACCCCACATAAAAAACTATTTGGATAGGCACGATTTTGCAGACATCTTCTTCCGCTCCCAGACAACCACAGCTCACTTTCTTAGGAGTGCGAGTGAAAGGGGGCGGGGATGGGTGACAGCGGTAACAAAAATACATAATTAGCCATGAGTTAACAAATGTTAACAAAACAATAGACAATATACTGGCAATTTAGTGATATTTCCACAGTTATGGTTTTGACATGTCTTGAAAAAAAGTCCAGAGTCCTTAATGTCCGAGACCGAGACAAGACCGAAACCATCAAAAAGTGGTCTTGAGACCGGTCTCGAAAAAAAAGACCAAGACCGGTCTCAAGTACTACAACACTGCTAGGATGTATATAATCCACGTACATTTAAATTGTTTTATTTACCCTGGAATTGTCCTTTAAAGTGGATCTGACAGCATTTTAACTATTTCGCAGATTTGATGCAAGCAGACATTTTTTAATGTTCAAAAGTTTGGGGTCACTTTTTCTTAACGTTTTTCTCCAAATTCCCCCTAATCCTGCCTGTTGTTGGTACCTCTGCAACTACTCGGCCAGATCTGCGAGATGGCGAGTGGCACGCACACGGTTCATCCAACCACAAGTCACACAAAAAAGAAGCCGTCAACGGCTGCAATCACATTTTTGAGATAGCAAGTTGTAAAAATTGCTTGAGTGACGACTCGTGTCTGTATAAATTAAAATGTCCACACGAGTCTTAGACTTCAATGCATTATATTGTACAGTTTCTCGAAAATGCACTGTTCTAGTTTTATATTGAAAACTATAACTCGAAATTCTTACTGCCATTATGTATTTAGTATTAAATAAAGATAATCTAATTTAATAAATGATATACTTTTTCATTATTATTCAGGATGTCAGAGGCATATTTTGTGACTTGTGGGACAGCATGTTTATGTATTTTCTGATTTTAGGTAATGACAATATTAGTCAACATATTCCCATTACTGTCATGGAATTACTTTCATTCGTAAAGTTAATTGCATATAATACAGTAGGCCCATGTATTAAACAATTGTATTAACAACCTTTAAAATTAGTTATGAGTTTTGCTGTTTAAATGAGTACACTCTGTATCCTCCCAGCTTATATGATACTGCTCAATGTATGAGCAAGTATTTAAACCATGTTATGCATGGAATATACACTTAATGCATGTCCCAGTCTGTCATTCTTAAGGTCTGGGTTTTAGCTTACTGTGATTTTTTTATGAAGACGGTGTAATACAAACTCATGGTGACAGCAATAAGCATTGTTAATAATTCTACAGTAAACTAATCAAGGATCAATATTGTGCTTATAGTATGTTGGAAAGTGTCAAAGCATCTGAAACAGCTAGTGACGGAACGTATCAAGGTCTGTCAAGACGTGAAACGGCAAGTCTTTGGATGTGTCAATGTGTGTTAAATGCTGGATACAGCATGTATCAGGATGGGTCAAATATTAAATACAGCATGTATCGGGATGTATAAAGGTGGGACAATATTTAACACAGCATCTGTCTGGGATGTGGCAGAATGTATTCAATGAGTCTGACAAAAGGTGGTCCGTTTCTTGGTGTGTTTTGGTGTTTAAAATACAGATGAATACACAATGTATCTGAATGTGTCAGGATGTCTTGATACAAGAGTATTTCATGCAGTGTTAGTCAGGGAGGTAACCAAGAACCCGATGGTCACACTGACAGAGTTCGAGCATTTCTCTTTGGAGAGAGGAGAAACCCTCTCTGCAGCACCCCACCAATCAGGCGTGTATGGTAGAGTGGCCAGACGAAAGCCACTCCTTAGCAAAAAAAAGCCATTATCCTGGAAACATACATGTATCACAGTTGCAAAGGAACATTTGAAGCGAGTCCACAACGAGTATACTTATATAGCTTACTATGCCCTAACAGTGGCATAAACACTGACAGCTAAGACACAAGTAAAGCGTACATATAAACTTCCAAATTTCAACAACACTCTTTTCACAACTTACATTTCAAGTTTAGCTCCCGGACAGCCTTCCCACACATACATGTAGTACAGATAAACAATGACCGACACCTCTCTTTACTTTGGCCACCATTTATAAGAGCAAACTAAAGAGAGGTGTTGGTCATTGATAAAACATGGCTGAATGTAATCATTAATCATCAGATCAACAAGATACCAGCCTAACCTAAACCCTATCCTAGAAATTGCCAAACCAGAGAGAGGCGTCACATGAACTCAAAGGGACAGTATACATAAATCACAAAACACTTCAATGCATTGGTATAAAATACTAAAGGAAATAACTATAAATTAATGAGTCCATTCTCAGTTAATATGGTTCCAAGCATGGTGGTGGCAACATCATGCTGTGGGGATATTTTTCAGCAGCAGTAACTGGGAGACTAATCAGGATCAAGGGAAAGATGAATGTAGCATTGTACAGAGACATCCTTGCTGAAAAGCTGCTCCAGAGTGCTCTGGAACTCCGACTGGAGTGAAGGTTCATCTTCCAACAGTACAACGACACTAAGCACACAGCCAAGATAACAAAGAAGTGGCTACAGGACAACTCTGTGAATTTCCTTGAGTGGCCCAGCCAGAACACAGACTTAAACCCAATTGAGCATCTCTGAAGAGATCTGAAAAAGGCTGTGCAACCTGATGAAGCTTGAAACTGCCCAAACATACGTGTGCCAAGCTTGTAGCATTGTACACAAAAGGAATTGAGGCTGTAATTGCAGGCAAAGATTATTCAACAGAGTATTGAGCAGAGGCTGTGAATACTTATGTACATATTATTATTTATTTTTAATTAATTTGCTAAGATTTAAAACAAATTTATTTTACATTGTCATTATGGGGTATTGTTTGTAGAATTTTGAGGGAATTACTGAATTCAATCAATTTCTAAAAAAAAGCATGTAACAATAAGCAGGGCAGCTGACAGGGGGGGACAACCGGGTATGTTGACACGGGCCCAGTCCTGAGGGGGGCCCAAAATTTTATTTTTGCACAGTATTTTTTTTAGCGGGGGGCCCTAAATGTGGAGTTTGTCCCGGGCCCACATATTCCTGTCGGCAGCCCTGACAATAAGTGTAACAAAATGTGGAAAAGGTGAAGCGCTGTGAATACTTTCCGGAAGCATTGTATGTCAGAGGATAACCAAGTGTGGTTTGTCCATTGCAATACAAAGGAATTGCACAAGGCCGCAAGACAATGCTTTCAATGATGTGGAAATAATAGATTTCTTTTTTTTTCATTTATACCTATTTACATTAATGTCATACTTAAGCCAGAACTAAACTGTTGAATTCTACTAGGTTAAGATAGAAGTATCTTGTATCTTGTGTACCCCTCTGTATGTATTAAGGGAGGTTAGTGATATACATTGTTATGTGATTATAACATTTGTTCCTGAGTACATTAGAACAACTCATGCTTAAATAACCTTAATAAACAAACTGAGGTATATTTTATTGTAAGTGATGTCCTTGTTATAATTTCACAATAGCACTGCTCTGCACAAGATGCCTGGAGTTCCACAATCAGTTTTTAAAAGAAGTGACTTTATATCTGCATCAAAAATAATTATTTTGTCAAACATGTAGATACTTTATATTATTGTGATAATTGTGTTATACTGTTTTAGTCACTGAGAATGTTTTTTACATGAGCAACCATATAACTATATATCATTTTATGTATTTCATCCCAGGACAACATTATTCAATTCTACAACTCCGTTTTAACAATATTCAATTGAGAGCACTTGTCATATCAACTGTAGTTGAGGATCTGAGTAAGTTTGTCATATTCTTGTGAACTAGTATAACTTAAAGATAAACATGTCGTTTCAGCCCTAGTGTACATGTTTTCAAAGAGGCCCAAACTTGTTTTGAAGTTTAGCTACTATTTAAAACATTCTTCCCTTGCGTTTAATTAAATGCCATGTGGATGGAGATGCCAACCATAATATGTTTGCTCCCTGTGCTGCAACAGTTACCATTGAGGATACCCACTGACTGTAGCAGGGTGTCAAAGGAAAACAATTATGGAGATGCTTCCCTGTAGAGAAAATGACTGTTGTTTTTGAACTTGAAGCACCTGGAAAAACTCCTGAGTGCCTTTGCCATGTCGCCTCCCTACTGTAAATAGAGAACTGTTTTAATGAGCCATGTCACGCCAGGTGAAACTAAATATGAAACAAATGACAGATGAAGTGGATAAATGTGTCACTTAGGGATTTACACTTGTAAGGTGACCTGGCACCAGACCTGCCAATTTACAGTATACCCACAGTGTACATGACATATTGAGGGGCTGGGCGGGCATGCAGGGGCAGGCAGGTGTTTTCTACACAAATGATGACATCAGGGCCGGGGGCAATGAGGGAAGCGTTCAGCAGGTGTGGTTTACAACAATAATTAGTCTCTTGGTCTGACAGAGGGAGGGAAGATGTGATTAAGAGATTAAACAGGCTAGCAAGCTGCACTCAGAGGGGTTGCTGTTACTGTGTTCTAAGTTCTAAACACATTAACTAAGACCTGCATGCACCACATATCACAGAAGCAGGCAAATATATTGGTAGCATCAACATTGATAAAACAACAATCATTTTATTAAGCCATATCATAAGCATTGTAACATTATCCCATCTTTAATTTTGATCTAAATCTTAAAGCAGGAAAAAGCAATAAGTTGAAAAAGTAAATATAGTTGTGCCCATGTCACTGTTAAAACCAAATTCAAAAAAATGTACCCACCCTAAATGTATTACACTAAACGACTGACCATGCATCACATCAACAGTATAGTTTGACCCATAACACAATATGCTGATACAGTATGTAGCCAAAAGTATATAGACACCCCTACTAATGGTGGTGGAGGCATAATGGTCTGGGGCGTTTTCTAGGGTTTGAGATAGGCCCCTTAGTTCCAGTGAAAGGTTATCTCAAACTACGGGATGCAAAGACATTTTAGACAGTTGTGTCCTTCCAGATTTGTTTTGGGAAGGCCATATCCTTTTCCAGCATGACAGTGCCCTGTGCACAAACCAGGGCCCATAAAGACATGGTTCAATACGTTTGGTGTGGAGGAACTCAAGTGATCTGCACAGAGCCTTGACCTAAACCCGATTTAATACAATTGGGATGAATTGGAACGACGAATGTCAGGTGTCCATATATTTCTGGAGGTAATAGTTTATTTCAGGTTTTGATTTGGTAACTATTGTCCACTCATTAATCATTTTGAAGTTATAATCTTCAATATTCAATGGCTAAATATCGATAACTTATTTTTGCAATATAACAAATGCATAATGCCCCTTTATTTCCATTTTAATAACTGGTCCATACAAATGGAGATTTAGGACAGAACTTACCTTTAGGTATAGTGTTGAAATTACTTGGAGAGCTAGGTTAAGATTAGATAGGACTCTTGGGAGTTCCCCTAAAATTGAATTATAAACACCTCTGAAGACTATCTTGATACACTACACTGTAAAAAAGTGTTCCGTAAAAAGTCCTGGTAACAAATATACACAGTAAAAACTTCACTACCCTAAGTGTTAAATTAATACTCTTCAGTGTGTAACAGTACTCTCCACTGGACCTATATAAACACTGACGTTTTTACTGTGTACCAGTATTTTTTCTATCATTTTACCTACATTTCATTCAAGGCAATAACAGAAAATAATCTTTATAAACAATATAATTTGTCTGTTAACCCACAGAGCTGCTGTAACTTGTAACGGACATCTACTGTGTTTATGAAGTACTTTCTGTTATTGTCTTGAAGGAAATGTCTGTACAATAATTGGAAAAGTACTGGCAACAAATTACCAGTATTTTGTACTGTTTTTTACATATATTTTTTTCAGTGTATATACTATAGGAAAAATATTGAGTAGTGAATAAATAGGGCTTTATGTACTATGGTTTATGGAAATAGTACAGGTATTGATTGGACATAAAGCATTATTATGAAATATGATATGTAATGTATTAATTTGTGTATTGCAAAGATCAATAGGTTGGACACTACTTACAGTGGATATATGAATTAGGAGGAATGCAATAGAATATAGCTATAACTTTATAAGTGAAGTAATTTTCTATATGTCATGGGACATTAGAGCTGGAACACTACCAGATTCTGCTGGTTGGAATGCAGGGTTTGCCATGAACGGGGGATGTGCCAGATGGCCTTAGGTGGAGACTATGTTAAACTTACACATTAGGATTGATTAATCAAAATTGAATCAGGGGTTCTGTCAACTTTAAATTTTTAGGTAAATTAAATATGCAACAAAACATTGGGTCATTAAATCAGACGTTAACAACACCATAATATATTTTTATTGGTAAGGTGTGGTATTGGGTATCTGTGGACTGGGTGAATCTATGGGGCTTCTCCACCCCTCTCAAGAATTTTTGGAGATTAGGTTAGGCTACAAGCAAACTAAGAGAGACTTGTCTATTTTCTATTGGACCAAACTGACCAGTGAAACCAGACATGACCTTTTATGGACACAAGACAAGGGGCACTGTGATGAGCCTTACAGTAAATGGACCAGGGGAGGACTGGCCATCTGGAGGTTCGGGTGTTTTCCCGAACGGCCGGTGCACCCCGAACGGGTTGTGATATTTTACTTTGACTGCCAGTTGGCCAGTTACAATCCTGGACATATTAAAACAGGTGATACTAGGCTGAAATGGACTGACTGTCGCATTTGCAGCAGCGCAAAACTGTGCTCTGGCTCGGCCGTCAATACAAGAGAGAAAGAGCTTCTCTACATTCAATATGAACAGGTTCAATCCACACACTTTCAATACATACACGTTTCAAGCCAAATCTTTTTTATTATTATTTTATTTGTAATAATTGCAATGAAGAAGAAGAAGAAGTTTTATTTATATAGCGCCTTTTTCCATAGCTCAAGACCGCTTTACATTATACATTACAAAACACCCAGACACTCAGACATACATTACAGTCACATGAATACAAATAATCACATCAGACAAAATCCATGTTAAATAGATATGTTTTTAACTGGGTCTTTAATATAGCCATGGATTAGGTATTACGTAGTGTGAGAGGTAGCGAGTTCCATAATTTAGGAGCATTAACACTAAATGACCTTCCACCTACAGTAGACAACCGGAAACCAGGAATGGACAATAAACCAAGTTCAGCTGATCTAAGGGACCGGGCAGGGCGGTAAGGGTGGAGTAAGTCAGACAGATATTGAGGGGCAAGACCATTTAATGCTTTAAATGTTAGCAGCGATACCTTAAAGTGGATGCTGGATGCCACAGGTAGCCAGTGAAGTTCATGAAGTAAAAGTGTAACATGAGCAGAGCGCCTAGTCGAGGTGAGCACTCTAGCTGCAGAGTTTTAAACGTACTGTAATCTTGCAATGAGTTTTTTGGGAAGACCAAGAAATAAGACATTGCAATAGTCCAGGCGTGATGTGATTAATACATGAATGAAAGTTTCAGCATCAGCTAAAGCAAGAGAGGATCGTAGACGAGCAATGCTACGAAGATGGAAAATATATAGTTTTTAACAAGTGAAGAGATGTGAGAGCCAAAAGATAGAGTTGAATCGAATATGACACCAATGTTACGAATTGATGACGAAGGCATATAGTGAATTCCATCAATATCAAATGACTGGTCCATCCTTTTGACTAAGGCAGTAGAGCCAATCACTATTATCTCGGTTTTCTTGTCATTTAACTTGAGGAAATCCAATGCTTGATGTCCCTTAACATGCAGTGAGTGAGCCAGGCAGAGATGGCCTATCAGAGCTGGTGGTAAGATAGATTTGAATATCATCAGCATAGCAGTGGAATTTAAGTCCATGTCTGTGTATGATGTAACCAAGAGGATATATGTAGATAATGAACAATAATGGGCCAAGAACCGAACCTTGAGGGACACCCTGTGTAAGTGAAGTAGTGGCAGATATAAGTATAGTAATATAATACTTTCTGTCACTGATATAGGAAGTGAGCCAGGAAAGAGCAGAGCCAGTGATGCCAATATCAGAAAGCCTAGAGATCATTATTTCATGGCAGACTGTGTCAAAAGCAGCGCTTAAATCAAGGAGCATCAATATGTTTATCAGCCCTGAATCCATGGACATAAGAATATCGTTAACCACCTGAAGAAGGGCAGTTTCAGTGCTATGTGATGGGCGAAATCCAGACTGAAAAGGTTCAATAAGACCATTAACATCCAAATCTGATCGCAGCTATAAAGCAACAACCATTTCAAGGACTTTGCTTAAGAACGATAGGTTGGATATTGGTCTGTAATATGGTCTAGGCCTGATTTTTTTAGAATGTGGGTCACTGCAGCCATTTTTAGTTTAGCTGGGACAACACCATATGCCAAACTACAGTTTATCATATGTGTTATGAAGGGTGCAACCTCAGGTGCACACAGTTTAAGCAAAATAGTAGGTGTAGGATCAAGCCGGCAGGATGTGGAATTTGATCTCACAATTAGATCACTTATGGCAGCAGAAGTAGTTAGTGAGAAAGCAGAGAGAGAGTTTGTTGAGTGAGCGGAATCAGTTAAAGTTAAATGAACACGTGAGTCACTTGTTTGTGAAGCGGTTTTGGTAATGGATGCATTGATTGACTTCAGTTTATCAGAGAAAAATTGAGAAAAGCTATTTACAAGCGGCACAGAGCCCGAAATAACATATTGTGGTGGATTAGTGAGTTTGTTAACCATTGCAAAAAGTGATTTGGGCCTGCCCTTAGAATTTCATATTGAAATAAGAGGATCTTGCACCGTTAAGGGTTGTATGGTACTTAAGCAAGTGTTCTTTAAAAGCCAAAGAGTACACAATTAGTCCAACTTTCCTGTATAGTCTTTCTAGGCGGCGGCCCTCAGTTTTCATTGTTCGTAGTGCAGGAGTAAACCAGGGTGAGGCACGAGTAGATGGAACCAGTCTAGTTTTAACAGGAGCATGCATACAACAGATTTCTGAGGGACAGTTAGTAGACATTCTGACAAGGTAGAAGCCCTTATTGAAGCAGAGAAGGAAGATGGATTCACATAATTGATTTTACGATAAGTCAAAATTCTCTTCAACGATGTTATAGATATTAGAAAGCTACAACTAAAGCTGATGAGTTTATGATCTGAGAAAGCAAAATCAGAGCCGTTCACAATGATGTTAGTTAATCCAGATGTACATATGAGATCCAGTATATGACCCCTGGAATGAGTAGCAAAAGTTACATGTTGAGGTAGGTTGAAACAGTCCAGTACAGACATCAATTCATTGCATTGTGCAGTGTTTTCAGGTATATTACAAATCACCAAGCAGAATAACAAATGAAAAACTACCACAGACAAGAGTAAGCAACGCACTAATTTCAGAGAAAAAGTCAGAGGGACATTTTGGAGGTCGATAAATTAATATTACAGCCAATGGCATTTGGCCAGTCATTTTTAACAGGGGCCTCATTTATAAAACTTTGCGGTGGATTTGCTTTAGAAGTGGCGTACGGACAAAATATAGGATGTGTGTACGCAAAGAAATATTCAGATTTATAAAACCGTCCTACGCACGTCCTACGAACGTTTCCCTTTATAAATCACAATCAGCTCTAAATGTGGCGCAGCTTTTGTGGCAGCATGTCACGCCTATAATTGCCCATAAATAGTCAGTGAAACGCCCGAAATTAATATTCATTGATTGAGAAATCATGGCAAACATAGGGCCCTATGGTTTCCGTGAATCGCGGAATCTATCACTAAAAACGGAATTTACTTATAACACGGAATCTCGCGGAATTTGCATATTTTCGAGCAATCTATACATATTTTTTCTATAATCCAAATATATTCTAGTAATATTAACAACTGTCATTGAGTTTGTCCTAATACAAAAGGCAGCAAACATGGAAGTTAATTTGCGCTCTATATATATAGGCTATATGCAGTGTGTTTCTCTACGGAATTTGGCCAGCATGCGCTCCGTCATATAGTTCAAACATTGTAATCCGCTTGATAAATGACAGCTATTAACAACAGTATTCACTCCATTCTACATTTTCCAATCAAACAACGCTTGTTTTTCTCCATTCAATCACTGATCCAAATGCATATAACTAGGTATAGGCTACTATGTTCCTTCGCCTGAAGCAATTCTCTGACGGTCTTGCTAATCAGGCAGCTCACACTCAGGAAGCGCAAGGTCGAAATAGCGGGACTGCTGCTGAATGTTATGGCTTTGTCCACACGATTGCGCCTGATAGCTACAGTTTCTTAAAATAACGTTTATAATAATTTTTGTTTGTCGTTGTTCCACTTTTCTTTCATATCTTAGGAAATCTTTGTCTACTCTTTTATTTTTTATTGTGGGTAGATTCATCTGTAAGAAGAAATAATGTGTTATTAACATGACTAATATTTCGTGAAATAGCCTTCTGCCTGTCTAGAAATAGGCTAAGTACTTTGATCATATGGAAAGTAAATTTAGCCTACCTGGCAATCATTGTGCAAACTGTACAGCAAAATTCTCTATATTTTAGGTTCGGGTGCGGGCTTCTGAATGCAACCTTTGTCCAAATCACTGAAATTGGAAAAAATATCGGAAATCACGGAATTTGGAAAAAAATAAAAAGGAATTGGCCAAAAAATAACACAGATTTCATAGGGCCCTACAAACAGAGAGAGGAAAGTGAAAAAAAAAACTTCACTCAATGGGTGGGGGAAATTGGTTACATTACAGCAACATGTCTGCATCACAAATTATTTGGACATTGATCGAATGAAAATGCTTTCGATTAATGAAAGCATTTTCATTCTCATTTGGTGCCCTTATTATGGCAACATGAGTGCAGTCACTAGCACCGATTACATTTGGGAAACCGGACATAGCTGCAAATTGCGCTTTTATGGTTTGCCTGTTCACCCGCAGTGTGAACAGGCGTTACATAAGGAAACGTTACATAAGGAAATTATATGTAATCATGTGACACACCAATTACACCTATTAACACGTCTCCTATTAACACGTCTGGCATAACCCGGCTAAGGGTTGGCTGTGAAATCCCAGACCTGTCAGCCAATTCCGTCTGGAAAGTGCCAGTCACCAGAAATCTAAAGCGTTGTAAGGACTTGAAGTGGGACCGGCACGGCGTGGTTTCTCCGAGTGCTCCTCTGTAAAGCTGGGCCCAATAGAGCACAGAGGTCCAACAGGACGCCCCGAGGAAATCGGAACCGGCTCATAAGCCACTTGTCCTCGTTTGGTATTCAATGAAGGACTGAGATCAGAATAGAATGCACAGAAAGTTTTATTTTATGTTTTACATTACCCCCCCCCCCCGACATCCCACCAAATCCAACCCAATCTCCAATCCTCCCCTTATTCCAGCACATCTGGACCTCCTTCCCTAATCCCCCTCAATAAATATCCCTCCTCCCCCGAACCCCCATCCTGTACAACACACATACAACCAAACATATAACATAATGAATCAAGGACACTCAGTTAAAATGGACAGGAGTAGTTAATCAAGAGCAAACAGGGACATAAAAAAGGGCCCTTTAATAATAATAAGAAATCCCTTTCCTCATTCCTCCTGTCTCCGCTAACAACGACAGAATCAAAATGAAATAAAATAATACTTTGGACTTATGGCGGGTCCGACGGGAGCCTATGCAAGCTATTGACGTAAGAAATAAAGGTCTGCTATTTATCTATAAATTGATTTTATAGAATAAAACATATGATATAGGTTCCATGAGGAGGCATGGCATGTCACATGAGTCCACCACTGTATGTTAGATTTTAGGTTAAGCCTAGACTTGGAGTAGTGGACTCTATGAATCACTTTAAACTATTTAAGTCCATTGCCCTATCCCATGACTCATCCATGAATTTCACATCCATTTCCCACTCCCAGGCATATTTTGATAAGCTTTTATTGTTTGTCCAGTGAAACACCCCTCCTGAGATGTGTGCAAACCTGGTGGCCAACTACAAGAAACGTCTGACCACTGTGATTGCAAACAAGCGCTTTGCCACCAAGTACTAACTCATGTTTTACAATGGGGTCTAATATTTATTTCACTCATTATAATGCAAGTCAATTTATTACTTTTTTAAATGTGTTTTTCTGAATTTTTTGGTTGACATTCTGTCTCTCACTGTTCAAATAAACCTACTATTGCAAATATAGACTATTTGCAGACAAAGTCAGCAGGGGATCAAATACTTTTTCCCTTACTGTATGTATATAGAGCAATGTGTTGTTGGCATACAATGACAACCTATGTTCAACTCCCTCTCATGGTACACCCTGGAGGGAGGTCGAGGCCGGCAAGGCCACCGAAAGGGGCTCAATTACAAGGGTGAAGAGTATGGGGGACAGTGGGAAACCTTGCCTGGTCCCACGTTACAGGGCAAAGTTATCAGAGCAAATGCCATCGGTACAGACACTGGCCTGTGGCGATGAATACAAAAGCCTTACTTACAAGCTAAATTTGTCACTGAATCTAAATTTTCTGAGAACATCGAATAGGTATTCCCACTCAATTCTATCAAAAGCCTCTGCGTCTAGTGAGACCACAAGTCCAGGGAAGTTTGACATCCGTTTGGACAGATTAGATGATGTTGAACAAGGTTTGAACATTATAAAATGACTGTCTGCCTAATAAAAACCTGTCTGTTCCTCCGAGATGTCTGCTGGGAGTACCACCTCAAGACGCCTTACTAGCAATTTTGCAAACACCTTTACATCACCTGAATATTACAGTGTCTTGACCGAGATCATAATTTTTATCCTCCAGCCTTTGATTTTTGATTGCCAAATGAGCAAGCAACTTTTCAAGGCTCACTATTCGATCACTGTAGACTGACAGGGGGTTTTCAAAGCCATCGAGATGGCACGTTTGTTCGTTGACAGCAGCTCATACAGCCTCCAGTGATGCAGAGAAAAGGAGCCATAGCTGCATCAATGGTAGCCTTCAACTGACTGACCAGGGCAGTCATGATTTCAGATGACAGCTCTGTTCAGAAGGCTTGCAGATCCACTAGGTTAACCAAGGAGGACTGCATACCAGCAGACGAGACATGGCTTCAGTTGTCATGTTGAATTTGACCCTCCATAGGAACGCTGGCTGCCGTCCGTTTGTTTCTCAATATATGCAGTATTTAAGTATTTAAGGGAGGTTGTAAAGCTTATTGATGTTGTATATTTTTAAAAGTAGATTGTAGATTGTGAGTTGGTAGTCTATTAATGTTTTGCTAAAGCGCAGGAGCCCCAACCATTTGAGACCTCACATGCTTACATGTCCCACTTCTGCCGGGACCCATCTTTGGGCTCACAAGCCATAATCTGAACAACAATCGTTGGGGAAATGTTTAATACACTTTTGACAGGGCCATGCCCAAGTAAAAAAAAAGTATATTTAAATTATACTCCAGTATTATACTTCTAGTATACTTATGGTTAACCATAAGTATGTATTCAATGTATTTAAGCGTATTTGAAGTATACTTTCCAAATATACATACCAAAATAATATATTAGAAGTATATTTAGGATTAATAAAATACATTTCAAGTACATTTAAATATACTTTTTTTTT
>JACXGM010011727.1:0-14748 GCA_016801145.1 Umbra pygmaea
TCCATCAAGTCATGGTACCTATCCATGGACTTTTGTTCCATCAAGTCATGGTACCTATCCATGGACTTTTGTTCCATCAAGTCATGGTACCTATCCATGGACTTTTGTTCCATCAAGTCATGGTACCTATCCATGGACTTTTGTTCCATCAAGTCATGGTACCTATCCATGGACTTTTGTTCCATCAAGTCATGGTACCTATCCACAAGAGCTCTGCTCATATTTGTCACAATCTTGCTAAATAAAACGAGAATACAACAAGAGTAAAAAAACAGAAACAATCTGTGAGTCATCTGATGTAGCAGCTAGCTACCATAGACCATTGAGCAAGTTAAGACATTGTCACTGACCAGCCACCACGACCCTGTACAAATCTACTGGTGGGGCTGCCAAGGCACAGGACCCTGCTTAGCTGTGATGCAGAAGGATCAGCATCAGATGCATTGTCAAACGCTGCTGCCGGAACAGCTTCATTAGTGGATCAAACAAGTGTGGAGGAGTTAAAGTCATTACCCGGAATGGCCAAGGCAGAGCAGGAAAAGAAGCACTCCAAAATTACTGACTGCTGACTGTGAGCACCCCTCCAGCATGCTTAAAATATTAAAACACGCCTGTGTAGTAGAACAAACAATGACACACATAATGCTCTCCTTGCCATTACAATAAAGGGGCCTGAAATGCAGCAGTTTAACTTCTTAGGTTGCTGTCACTGTCTGCAGCCATCTTAGAAACAGACATGTAATTGTGTATACTTGTTTCATTAAATATTAATTTGCACTTAATCATTGTTTTTCTATTTTTTGTTATTATTTAAAGCTCCAGACAGCATGAAAAAAATAGGCCGAAACATTTGTGCACAAGCATTTACTTCTACATTTGATGCGTAAGTTCAGGACCCAAAATATTACTTTATATAACTGACTAATAAACAGTGTTAAAAGACAGAAACGCACCTTCTGCCGCTGCATCATGTTAAGCAGGTCCCCAAAAGGAGACTCTTCTGGATTGTCAAAGGCTAAAAGAGCCAGTGTCCTCTCCATCTCTGACAGGCATTCCCTGCTCTCTTCCCCCTGCTCGGCCAGCTGAGTCTGGGCAAACTCCAGCGCAGACTCCGTCTCCCGCAGCCGGATTAACTCAATTAAGTGTTGTTGCTATAAAAAGGAGGCAGGTAAGTAAGGAAGAAAGAGAGATTATGTATAAATTGTATCAAATGTCACAGCATAAACACGGAGTTGCTGCTAATTTGGAACGGCTCTAATTCTATAAATAGTGAAGGTATCCTTACCTGCAAGTGAAAGTACAGGTAGCGATTGGTGTCAAGTAGCTCTGGGTGTAAGCTGTTGATGAGTGCTATGGCCTCTTGTATTTGTCCCTTCAGGATCATCTCCCTGATTTTTATCCTCTCATCCAGAGAGTCCAGGTCTACACTGGGCTCGATCCCTGACTCCATACGGAACTTCTCGGCTGCTTCTTTAAACCCCTCTGAACAAAAACAAAAAAGGGCATCCAAATACAAGAAAAATAAACTTCATGTAGGATAGAGCCATCAAAAATCTGAGTGATTATGCCTCTGTGAGCAGAGAAAAGATGAAGTGGTTTTTTGGCATGAAATAGTCCTACAGAGATTGACAATTTATACAGGGATAAAATAGTTTTAATAGTAACTTTCCATCCCAACTTTGGAAAATCAGTCAGTTTCAAAGTACTGTACCTGTCTAGCAGCACATCTAAAGTTGGACGGCATGTCCATTTTTTGTAGACATTTCTGATTAGCAGGACCTAATTTGCATCGCCTAGCAGTGCCAAGGGGAGAAATCCAATACTTAGATTGTACAACCCACCTCTAAATCAAAACCAAACATGGATTGCAATGTTTGCAAGCACACATCCTTCATACTTCTGGTCTTCAGAACAGGACACCCATATTGAGATTAGGTTGAACTAACAGATGTAAGCCAGATGTGTGCAAAGCAAAAACAATATGGAATCCATGTTTGGTTATTATTTGAAGGGGGTGGTATCATTAAACAATTGAATTTAATTCTTTATGGTGCACTGTTTGGCTATGTAGTAAGTGAACTCCTAATCAGAACTGCCTACCGACTGGCCAGCGGCATAGCGCCCTGAACTGCTGGTTGGCCTCTGAAGTTAAGTAGGGCATGGCCAGGTCAGGGACCAAATTCTGCTGGAAATGGTGTTGGAGGGCCAATAGGGGGGATTTATCTCTCTGGTCTAAAGATTAAATCCCAATGCCTCGGGCAGTGAAGGGGACATCTGCCATGTGTAGAGTGCCTCTTTCGGGTGAGCATTACACGGGTGTCCGGACTTTCAGTGGTCACTAAAGATCCCATGGCCCTTATGATGAGAGTAGGGGTGTTAACCACGGTATCCCTGCAAAATGTCCTATCTGGCAGCTTAATCATGCCTAGCTTTCAATTGGCTCATTCATCCTCTCTCCTCCCCCTGTATCTATTCCCCAGTTCGTTGATGCAAATTATTATACATTCTCAGTCAAATTGCGTGTTAAAAGAATGCTAAAGAAATGTAATTATTTAAGTTAGGGAAACAACCACAGGTCAGCTTTTAGCATGTGGTTAATACAATGAATAGGATTGAAGCCACTGCGATTGGAGACTGTAGCTATTTGTTTTAACTGCTCCTAAAACAAAGTGTGAATCAAGGCATACCTGTCACTAGGTAATTCATAATGAGACGGTTCATGTCAGCCCTCTGTATGTGTACATTGTTCAGCTTGTCCATCCATTCGTCTTTCGTAATATCCTCATGCTTTTCCGCGTAACTCATCATTGACATTGTTGGGATCCTGGAACGTTCAAAGAAAACTGCTGTTAAGTTGTAACTGTACGTATATTCCGGTCATGTGTTGAGTGACTGAGGTATGTCCTGAGTGGTGTTTGAAAACCAAAACAACGTAAGCTAGCCAACTACCTAGCTGCTGGCTAATTTTATATCGTGGTTCCCTTGCTATTAAGTTACAGCGATTACGTTATTTTAGATAATATATCCGGGAGACATCTTGTATGTCCTGTTGATATTTCGCTAGCTAGTTATCACGAAAACGGTGAATAGTCTGGCCTCACAACATTTTTAGCATGAATTAGCTATGGTCATGTAGCCAGCTAGCTAGGTACAGATCATATATAGACCGTATCTAGTGGTACAGAGGTGCATGTTGTGTTTTGTGCTGGCTAGCAAACGTTAGCTTAGCTAGCTAGTACTGTTATGGTAAACAAACTTCCACCAAAATGTAATTGTAACGTGAGTGAAGACATAAACAATAATATAATATCGCGATACAAATAATATACGACGTAAATGTAGCTAACTACCTGTAATAATATTTCGACTTTGGATTCGGGCGTGTATTTGCTTCAAGCCCTCAGTCTCGCGACAACCGACAGTGCTGTAGGAAAAAGCAGGAATACAATTGGCCGCTTAACAATGTGGTGGTTACCTAGGAAATAACGCAGAAGTTGGCTGAGAGGCAGGATTGGGTGTAAAGATTTAACCCTATTTATCCCAGTTTTCTTTTTTCAGACATTATGATATCTTAAATATATGTTTTGGTGTGCTTTGATAATAAATACTAAATAGGATGTAAATATACGTGGTTATATGACAATCTACAATAGGCATGTTTCATTGTCACAGTTAATTATTTTATAATATGCTAAAAATAAAGTAGGCTATAAAATGTTCAGAATTCTTCTGCGTTTTTGCCCCTTTTGTCCGGATCTGTCTGAGGCCCATGAAATACATTTATGGAGTGAAATGTTACAATATTTATATATACAATGACACAACTGTATCGCAACACTGCAGCTTCAACCACTTTGGCTCTCAGAGGCTTTAAAACAAATATTTCCCATACTGCTAACAACCAAGATGTGTGTAATGATATTTACTGGCAGTTTAATTTAAAATCCAATGTGCTGGAGTACAACCCCAAATCAATAAAACGTGTGTAACTTTTGTCAACAAATAGCTACAAATGGAATACTCTGTATGAAGAAGTAGAAAGGCCACAAAAGAGCAACGTGGACGAGAAGCAAAGAAGATGCTAAAGGGAAAAGATGGAGCCAAGCCCCGATGCCAGGACCCACATCCCTTGATGTTGCCCTAGAGACACAAGTGCCAGGAGAAAAGGATTTTATGCAAAAGAAGTAGGGTACAAAGCCCCCCATTCCGCCATCAGTGCCATTTTGATTCTGCCACAAAGATGACACAGCCACCCCAGGTTTTTTATGACGTTATGGTTTTCTCCTCATCTCCTTATACGTATCTGTTAATAAAATCAAGGGCCCTAAACGGGTGAAGCGTGTACTTTGGTGCCAGATCCCGAACAAGCATTTAAATGGATTTCCTTTTAGCTATAAAAGAAGTGCCCTTCGTGTATTTTACACCAGATGTGGACGTTTTTCAGTTGTTCCACTGTGTTTTCGTTTTCTGTTTTTAACTTTCCTTACATTTCTTAATGACATTTCCTACAGCAATCTAAAAAAATATACATTTCCTTTCAATTACATGAAATTCTTGTTACTTTTTAGTGTATAAATGTTTATTTGTTTTCACTTCATTGATATACAGTGTTTTTTAAGGTCGGGGTAATTTATTAATATATCCAGATTTTAAAAAATATCGTAAAACTATATATCATAAATTTATTCAAAAGCACAATATTTAGCAACATATTATCTATGTAATGTATGTTAACAGTATAGTTTATGATGCAGTAATAAATAAGTCGGAGGGTTTCCCGAGTGACCACATCATCTCCATCAATGAGTGCGCGCACGTCCATTGGGGGGTGGTCGGTGGGCGGGGCCAAGATACTGCTGCATCTGTCTATGGTTGCGTTTGGTGAGTGCGCTGGGTTCTTTGGGATGCGACCATAATCAAATACCGTTATTATATCTCTGGATATTTTCCGTAGACAATATTTCCAATCCGACAACAAGAGGTAAGCAATCTCATGTATCTGGATTGTTTATTTTTTAAACCTTTTATATCTTGCCCTTGAAAATTACTGCTGACTTGAGCGAGTCATGCATCTAGAGAAGGCCAGTAAACCAACATGGATGCTGCGCAGTGCTGCTAGCACTGGGCAGCTGTGATGCCGCTACAGACAGTAACCGCTCCTAGCATCGTTTTACAAATTCTAAAGAATCTAAAATATAGTAATTTCAAATAATATTCTATCATATGGTCACCGTAGAAAATGTAAATAAATTAATTATGATTTTGTATCTAATATATTTGACTGTCGCCAGAGCGTATAGGCAACCTTTTTGACATTTGTAAACGTCTATTATTTTGGAAATGATTCATGGTCAGTCGTTTGTGTGCCTATAAATTGTTTTAGTTTAGCCGCAGATTGGAACAGACAAGGTGCGCCATCTCAATAAATCTACACCACGTTCAGTATTGTATGTTTTGATCTTCCCATGATCACCGCACATATAATCACAATTCCCACTAATTATGTAAAATATATCATACAATTTAGTACATTATCTGAACTCATATTATCATTATTCTTACCGTTTTATATCCAGGGATAAGCCTGTGATGAAAAATGCTTCAAAATCTTCGGTTGGCCTTACCAACAATAAGGCCCTGTATGATTTTTGAATTGTATTTGCCTATGGTTTTGTCTGAAGGCAAGGCCCATGGGAGATTTTGAACATTTAAGTTTGTGATTTTCTGTCTCACTATTAACAGATAGTGATAGGGTTGGGTAACCTAGCTAGTTTGAAAAGAGACCAGGTGTACAGGTGCAATTAACTGATAACACTGAGTTGTTGAGAATAAAATGAGTACATTTCTTGTTATACTTCAATCAAATTTGTACGGCAGTATTAATGCAGAAGGTGTTTTTCAAATAATCATATTATTTAACAAACTGGTCTTGGGTAATGCATAAAAACCTAACAGGAATATCCCCTCACTGGTTGTCTTGTCTATTACGTGTGTGCACATTTTAAACATAGGCACTAGGTTTCAATAATAACATAAATAGTACTATTCTCTCTAAAAATAAACCAAACCCAAGAGATATGGCAGTATGTTGTCAGGTAAGATGCCTTGGGAAGAAGACTACTATCACAGGCAGATTATTTGCTCTGCTCTCCTCTTAGAGGGTAACATCCTGGAGTCAGGGAATCAATGTACATTTTAGAGTGTTCGTCAGGGATATTCTCTAACATTAGCAATTGATTCCTCGGGTGTGGAAGTATTTAGTGAACTGAGGCAGAACTCGACATATCTGTGGGAGTTAAAAATACATTTGCTTCAGTCAATCTGGGTGCTTTAGGCTGAATTATAGTATAACAATGACTCATTGGTAAATAAACATGTGCATATTTTCCTCTATGTTCACAGTGCAAAGAACTGTGAGGCATCATGGCAGCACATGAACAGGCAAGGCAGCGCTCACTCTCAACCTCTGGTGAATCACTTTACATTGTGCTTGGCATTGATAAGCTTGCCACACCTGACGACATCAAGAAGTCCTACAGGTCAGTCAAAGAGCCACAATCACTTGCATTTCCCATAATCAATACATTTTTATATAATTAGATTTCTGCCAGGTATTAATATATTTGTATGTTTTGTTTCTTTGTACTTTATAATACTCTCACATGGTCTCAGAAAACTTGCGTTGAAATTCCACCCTGACAAGAACCCAGATAACCCCGAAGCTTCTGAGAAGTTTAAGGAAATCAACAACGCGCATGCCATCCTGAATGACCCCACCAAGCGGAACATCTATGACAAGTACGGCTCCCTGGGTCTCTATGTGGCGGAGCAGTTTGGCGAGGAGAATGTCAACACCTACTTTGTCCTCTCCAGCTGGTGGGCCAAGGTGAGGCATCACGCAGCCGCACGGAGGGGTTGACACGTAGGGTAGACTTAGGGTCATGATTTATCATGTAAAATGATGTGTTGATTGTTTCTCAGCCTCACACACACAGTGCCTTGTTCTTCCTCTGCAGGCTTTGTTCGTGTTTTGTGGCCTGGCCACTGGCTGCTACTTCTGCTGTTGCCTGTGTTGCTGTTGTAACTGCTGCTGTGGCAAGTGTAAACCGCGGCCCCCGGAGAGTCAGGAGCAAGACTTCTATGTGTCCCCTGAGGACTTGGAGGCCCAGATGCAGTCTGATGAGAGAGGTGAGATCGACTGCTTGTTGTGTAAGAAGAATATTTTAAATCAATAGAAATCACTGACTATTGACTTGTTTCAATTGCATTGGTATTTGTTGTGGAGCGTCAATGTCATTCCCATAGAAATAGAATAGAAATAGAATGAATAGATAGGCCAATAAACTGTTTGGCATGGTCATTTGATTAGTACACAACATAATGGCGATTGTTGTTCATTGTCACGGTGACAACACGCGTTAGTGGGGCCGTAAAGTGTGTTGCACTCACTAGATTGAGAGTTTCAGTAAGAGAGTATTGTAATATTAGCATTTATTGAATATATTTTGATAACTTACCAATAGAATTATGAAGCAATTAATCACCAACAAGGCAGACCTGCCGAAAATCGTTTTAATGTGGGGGTATGCAACTGGATTTTTGCAATGGAATGATACACATAAAAATGGCTGCCGCTACATTGATTTGAATTGGAATGGCCGTTCTATATTTATTCTATTTCTATGGTCATTCCCTTTTATGTTTGTTTCTGCCTGACAGAGGCTGGCGGTGAAGCCATCTTGGTGCAGCCATCTGCAACAGAGACAACCCAGCTGACATCAGATGGTCACCACTCCACCTACCAAACCGACATGGGCTTCAACTAAAACCCACCCCTGTCCTGGCTCATGGCCCTGCCTGCTACCCTGCTCCACCTGTCAAGGATGAATGAGAAGGACAATCTGTTTAAACTTCACTGGTAGTCAAGTCCTGGAGAGGAGATGGAGGAGCGAGCGTGGCCCACATACAGAGCTTTTGAAGATGCCCTCAGCTTTCGACTCTCTCCAGCGTGGTCCACTCCCGCCTCAGCGTAGGAAGAAAGAGAACGAAAACATTCACTTCCCTTCCATTTGTCTCCTCATATGACCTTTGGCCTTTGTTACCTCATAGTCCTCCACAGTCCCCTTTCCATATTTCATGTCATGGTTTTGCATGCACTGTTTTGAGAGAAAAATAGAAAATAATTGTATTTATTTTTTTTACAATTCACACTGTTGGTGCAATAGATACATTTGAGTGCGAGTCATTTGGAGTAAAGTTTACTTTCTTTATGTTTTTTATCACTGAAAAGAGGCTCGGCTCAGGGAGGTGGAGGTGTGTGGCTGTTCATTGACTGTGCTGTATGATGCCATCACCGTTAAACATCTTAAAATGGAGCTCATGATAATGCCATTGTTTTGTTAACATGTGATGGATCTCAAAATCCCAATCGGCTTGGTGGTCTGTGTTTGTGTGAAGAAAAAAAATGCTTTGTCCTGCCCCTAAATTCTGAATTGAATGCTTGTAATCTTGACACTAACGTTCCTGCACTGAAGAATGGACTAACACCAGATAAATATAATACATTGATTTGTTTACACATGTATTTCTGTATGTTTTCTATCATTTTACTTGACACTGTTTTACCCACAGTCCCATTGAATGGCTGGTGCTTGTTCCAGACATCTCTGAGTAACAATTTCTCTAGACATTTAAGAGGGTGAGCTCGATATTCAGTTATTTCATACATTTTCACATCTTACCAGTGCTTTTTTTTTTTTTCCCTACAACTCAAAATCAAAAGACATTGACCCAATCAAGTTTAGATTTTCATCCTTTCAGCGCACTAGTTGTTTGTTGAAAAAAGATAGTGTGACCCTTTTCATATTTATCTTTCAATGAATATGTATACAGTATGTATGGATGTATGAAAAAGTTGTGAACATTTAAAGAATATTGTCATCTTTTTTACATTTGTGTTGAGGGGATTTCTGAAGTTTTTTAATTGTCTAATGCTGTTTTCATTTGTTTTTTTCCATGAATTTTGAGTGTTGATATTGGAACTGTCTTAGCTCACAAGTCATTTCATGAGTGGGCTAGCACAACTACAGGCAGCTCTTATCCTATAACCAGAATACATTTATGTTTTTCAAATTGATATATACAAATAAATATATATCCAGTGTAAGTAATACATAACATGCCATAACCAGACATTATCGTCATAATTTGTTTTATTGATGCTTCGATGGTTTACAAAGTCTGAGCTCCTCTAGCCTGCCCTTTGCTTTCGATGGTATGGTTTTTTGAGCCATGTGGTCCTTTACAGTGTTCGCTGTTCCGTCCTGAGATCCCCCCCCCCCCGATAGATATACCTACCTGTAATCGCTTCTACATTGAGATGTTGGGAAATGCTAATCGTTAAAATGAGTTGAATGCAATGTGAGTTCAAAAAAACTACTGGATCAATGATCAGGACGTGGTTCCATAAAAATGTCTTGAATTCAGATGACATAGAATATAGTGTCATGATAGTGATAGTAATTTCATGCAATTTGTTTTATTTAAGTTATATTATTTTGTCACTTTTTTATGATGCGTCTAAAGTTATAAATGGTATGTTGTTTCGATGTGGCCATTAAATTTTGCAATGCATGGTTTAATGGTAAAGGTCTGTTGTATATACACTTAAATATGAAGTATAAATATTGACCTTTATGTTGTAGCATGGTAGTGTGTGTCTGAAAGAAAACAAAGTTGGTCATTGATCAGATTTACTGTTGTTAAATAAATGTACCTGAACATTTACTGATGCCATTTACTTCAGTTCTCAATCTGCGCTGCAATTAAAATATGATAGTGTGATTTCAACTCTTATCCTACTAGATTATTATATAATATCCTCTAATTATATAGTAAGCAATACAATAGGCCATGATACCTTGGTGCATTCATTTTCCCAGTAGAGGGAGACAGAGTCTGCGATGTGGAATTTACTATGAGTAAGTAGCAAAACCATAAAAAAGTAATAGCACTGTAATTTCCAACATCTTGGACATTCACAGAACCCGGACACATTACAAAATTAAGTATAGAAAGGACATTACATTTATTTGAATTTTATAACGATGGTGTATGTATGATTAACTATGCGTAGAGCCATTAATAATTGTCCCTGCTTTCCAATTTCTAATTGATCTATTATAGCCAAGTCCAATCTGTGAGTTAACAGAAAGGACGTTATATGTTCTAATGGCAAATGCACACCAGAAAGGTGTTTAGTGATCCATGGTTATCCAGTTAATTTGTGACTATTACAAATCAACATACTACTCTGACTTGTGAAACCCCACAGGTGTAAAACCAAATTTTTTTTTTTACCATTTAAAATCTTTTTTTTCAATTAGCGCCAGTCAACAACTTAGACAGCAAAGTGAGGAAAGATCCCAATTACTTACATAATTACTCGGCCAACAAGTTAAGCGTGAAAACCTGCAGACCGTTTGACCTCCGCATTTTACAGATTCTACGGTAGAGGATCGGAGAGAGTCTATTTCTTTACTCAACCCGTGCAGCACCCATATCGCACATCGATTATTGCTGCATTCATATGCCAGAAGCTCTTTCCAGTGGGACATTTCACGTAAATTAATGAATACACATGAGAAATTCTGAGAAAATTTTGTTACACGATGGAGTTCTGACAGTCAAAACAATAGGCTTTTTTTAAATAAATATTGTGACTAGTCAGACCATATTCGCATGTTAATTTTAGAATCTTTGTTAAAAAATGTATAATTTATCAACAGCTTAATCTCAAAATACTTCATCCCAGACTGTGTATTATTTCAATAATATAGTTTTTTTATTTATCTGAATTGGCTTGTTTACAATTCTACGTGATTATGAGTGGATTTGATGACAGAGAAAGCATTTGAAATAGGTCTACACAACATAGTCGAAGAGTAACACCAAGTCGGACACCAACCAAAGGCTACACTAACAATAGCGCGACGCGACCCGTATTACGGAGTTGTTTATGTCTCTGCTGATCATGAATAGACAAGGTAAGCTGGCATTTTATTAAGGCTCAATTGTTAAATTGTTTAATGACCGGAAGATTCTTTGACTCGAACGGTGAGGTAAAATAAATTTAAATTTGACAGGAAATCGTTTCGCTGCCTACTATTCACGATTAGACACGCAATATTGCTAGCGCTACAGGTAGCCATATTACAGAATTTAGCACCATGGACAGCAGGTTGTGCTGAAGTGGGGATAATACACTTGGTCACCATTAGTGGCTCAGTTGACTACATGTAAGCTACGCACATTTTTAGGACATTTTCAGCATGCCATTACAAGTTGGGCTTAATGACAAGGCAACCTTTATACATTATTTAGTTCAGGAATACGAACTGTGTGTTTGAGTGTCCAGCACTAACTTGTGTCAACAACTGATTAAAAATGCATGAATTGTGTAATTGCTCTTGCCTTAGTAATATGGAAATGCATAATAAGACCTTTAATACATTTAAAGTTTACAGTGGAGAAAATGTTTCACCAAGGAACATGTCCACTGGGATATCAACAAATGGAAGTCAGACAAACACTCTATCAGAGGAGGATGAGGAGTATTTAAATATGGAGCTAGCAAAGGTACACTTTGTATATCCAACTTTGCTTCTGATCTTTATTAATGTTGCAAACATGTTCATATTCATGTAGGGTTAATGTGTCTCAAGGTAATGTACTGTTCAAAATTTGATAGAAGTTGTCATAGAAGAATGTCACATATATACAGTATATCCTTTTTTGCACATTTTATTTTATTATTACTGCATCATTGGAACCAGTGCACTATTTTTGCTGTACGTGTGACAAATAAACTTCAAATGTGAATTTTCAGTTCAGTATTTCTCTGAACTCTACATCTGGATCCTTAAACATGGTACATTTTTCTGCAACTTTTTCTGCTCAGACAGAGGATGAGATACAGACATTGCAGCAGGTGCTTTTGTCCAAAGAAAAGTATGCAATGGACATCAGGAGACAGCTGGGTATGGGCCCCTTTACTGAGATTAAACAGAACATGTCTAAAGGCTGGCAGGAGGTCCAAACTTCCAAGGTGTAAGTACTTATGCACTCCTTTTGTGGCGCCCTCATGATGTCACACAAAACCGCTTCAACTGCCTTCACATCATCACTGCTAGAAAATTCACAATACATTAAAATAATTCCAAAACATGTATGGAGTTATAAAACTGACCTAACAGTGTAAAAACTACAAAGATTAACCAACACCCCAACAAAAGCAGATATAAGATCCTTCATCCAAAATATACACTGCAAAACATATGTGAAAAAAAAAGAAATGTATTGGTATTTACAATTTCCATTATTTTACAGACAGTTCTTTTAAAGAAATAATGGAAAATATAATATGTAAACACAGTGATCGTCTGTTAACAGATGGAAACAGTTTCTGTCTATGCCTTACAATATCTGTTATTACTGTACATTAATGGAAATTTTACTGGCAAAAAAACATCGGTACAATTTCAGTTTTTTTACAGATCTTTTTTCACTGAGAACTCTTTAAGTTCCTTTGATATTTAAAATAAAATGTTGCACAAGTGCTGAATCTTAAAATCCTATAATATCAAACAACATCCCATTTAAGACGGACCACATGAAAATAAATATTATTGTAACATGTATACATTTTTTACTCTTTCTACCCTATAGGAATGTTTGTACCCTTAACATCAATATTTTTATCACTATCAGTATCAAGCTTTACGGGAACTGAACTCTTTCTTTAATAGGCATACTCAATGTTCAATACTTACAACTCTGTTTACTCTGGAGCCATGATGGTACTGTATTTACAGATATCTTTGTATTCACAGATATCTTTGTATTTACAGATATCACTGTATTTACAGATATCACTGTATTTAGAGATATCACTGTATTTACAGATATCTTTGAATTTACAGATATCTTACAGCCTCCGCCACCCTGGAGGACATCAGCCAATCTAATGTGTAAGCAGTAATTATTTTTACATTGTTTTTGTATATAACATATGTGAATGTCACAAATACAATATTTTTTCAAAACTGTTTATGTTCTGTCTCGTCAATTAAAACAATGTGGGGACTGCTGATAGGATTGTAATTTGCACCAGGATCAGAGACCTGTTAATAGCCTGCCTAATAGCTGGACTTAATGCTGGCAGCAGCCTTTAGACAACAGGCTGTGACTGGCCAGGTCTGACTCGGGAGCGAGCACTTCGCTTGGTTAAAGTGATGGTTCAGAGTAATATAACCCTGGGGTCCTTTGCACCTTGACCTCGAGCCAAGCAACCCCCCATAAGCTTTTTTCCATTGTTATAACATTGGTCGAGTTAGAGCCATCAGCCGAATGGCTTAGTGCAGGCGCTAATGGAACCAAGGGTGTATCTCGTAAATAACCCCACTAATAATGCCGGGAATGTTACCAAACTTTTACAGTAGTACAATTCGTTCTGTACTTATAAAACAAGGAATTGAAAAGTTTGTAAGTACACCAGAAGTATATTTAAATAACACTTGCCTGATGAAGTTTGGTAACATTCTGAGCATTATTAATGGGGTTATTTACGAGATGCACCCTTGGTTCCATTAGCGCCTGCACTAAGCCATTCGGCTGATAGCTCTAACTCGACCAATGTTATAACAAGGGAAAAAAGCTTATGGGGGGTTGTTTGGCTCGAGGTCAAGGTGCAAAGGACCTTAGGGTTATATTAATCCGAACCATCACTACTTTAAAGATGAGGGGGTGGATATACCGTATCGGTAGTAGATGAGGCTAATGATGACCCAGCTGGTGGCTCATCTTTTGGGTTTTCACACAACGTGTGTCAGCCACTTGACTTCCAGCAGGTGTCCCCCTGTGGAACACAGCCAGATGGACACAACAGACAATGTCTTAGGGATGACCCATTCTGGATCTAAGAAACAGGCATGAATGTTAAATGTGAGGCTAGTGACATTAAGTTTAGCTCTTTCATATCACAAAATGTTATGTAGCGGGAGACAGACAGGGATGCTCCTGATCAGTAAACTGTCTTACACAGCAAAATCACCAGCGTTAAATCAACTCTGAGAGTGTTTAACACTGGTGATTTTGTTGTGTAGAGGAACCCGTTAGAAGGGCTAGCACTTTTTTAAATATCAACTCCTTGTCCATTTTACATCTCTGATTCTCTCTCTCTCTCTCTTACTATATGATTTAGGTATAAGAGAACCCAGGAGTCAATCTGTAATGCAGGGCAAATGACCAATGCCGCCCTGTCCACAATTGGCATGGCCATCACAAAAAGATTTGGTGATATAAGGTGCCCACTGCACTTTCTCACAGCCTTCTATTCTTCCCATCTTCCTGTCTTGCCTCTACTACTCATCTGTCATCCAACTGAACACATAATTTATTTCTAATCGCCTAAATCAGGCATCTTTTTAATCCAGCTAGATCCAGTATGTTCCGCTCTTTTTCCCCTGAGCATACACATAATGTTCGTTAAACACAGTTACGTGTGTGATGACAATGCATTTCCCTTCAAAGGACACATTTGTTGTGGACAAGTTGTGAATATTGTCATTCACCCACAGAGAAAACAACAGCCTTAATCTAATCAGACCTGTCTGTTTTATCTTGCAACACTATGTGTTTAGTTACTGTGCCTTTCTTTACAATGGCTGTAAATTGATCATGTGTATAGAG